>SJYC01116889.1:0-30113 GCA_006408675.1 Madoqua kirkii | reverse complement strand
CTCCAGTGCATGGAAGTGAAAAGTGAAAGTGAAGTCGCTCAGTCATGTCCAACTCTTAACTACCACATGGACTGCAGCCCACCAGGCTCCTCCATCCATGGGATTTTCCAGGCAAGAGTACTGGAGTACGGTGCCATTGCCTTCTCCGGATGTACTCTGCATATAAGTTATTTAATAAGCAGGGTGACAATATACAGCCTTGACGTACTCCTTTTCCTATTTGGAACCAGTCTGTTGTTCCATGTCCAGTTCTAACTGTTGCTTCCTGACCTGCATACAGATTTCTCAAGAGGCAGGTCAAGTGGTCTGGGATTCCCATCTCTTTCAGAATTTTCCACAGTTTGTTGTGATCCACACAGTCAAAGGCTTTGCCATAGTCAATAAAGCAGAAATAGGTGTTTTTCTGGAACTCTCTTGCTTTTTCCATGACCCAGCGGATGTTGGCCATTTGATCTCTGGTTCCTCTGCCTTTTCTAAAACCAGCTTGAACATCTGGAAGTTCACGGTTCACGTATTGCTAAAGCCTGGCTTGGAGAATTTTGAGCGTTACTTTACTAGCATATGAGATGAGTGCAGTTGTGCGGTAGTTTGAGCATTCTTTGGCATTGCTTTTCTTTGGGATTGAAATGAAAACTGAGCTTTTCCAGTCCTGTGGTCACTGCTGAGTTTTCCAAATTTGCTGGCGTATTGAGTTCAGCACTTTCACAGCATCATCTTTTAGGATTTGAAATAGCTCAACTGGAATTCCATCACCTCCACTAGCTTTGTTCATAGTGATGCTTCCTAAGGCCCACTTCACATTCCAGGATGTCTGGCCCTAGCTGAGTGATCACACCATCGTGATTATCTGGGTCGTGAAGATCTTTTTTGTACAGTTCTTCTGTGTATTCCTGCCACCACTTCTTAATATCTTCTGCTTCTGTTAAGTCCATACCATTTCTATCCTTTATTGAGCCCATCTTTGCATGAAATGTTCCCTTAGTATCTCTAATTTTCTTGAAGAGATCTCTAGTCTTTCCCATTGTGTTGTTTTCCTCTATTTCTTTGCATTGATCACTGAGGAAGCCTTTTTTAAAATCTCTCCTTGCTATTCTTTGGAACTCTGCATTCAGAGGCTTATGTCTTTCCTTTCCTCCTTTGCTTTTCACTTTTCTTTTCACAGCTATTTGTTAGGCCTCCTCAGACAGCCATTTTGCTTTTTTGCATTTCTTTTCCATGGGGATGGTCTTAATCCCTGTCTCCTGTACAATGTCACGAAGCTCCGCCCATAGTTTATCAAGCACTCTGTCTATCAGATCATCCCTTAAATCTGTTTTTCACTTCCACTGTATAATCGTAAGGGACTTGATTTAGGTCATACCTGAATGGTCTAGTGGTTTTCCCTACTTTCTTCAATTTAAGTCTGAATTTGGTAGTAAGGAGTTCATGATCTGAGCCACAGTCAGCTCCTGGTCTTTTTTTTGCTGACTGTATAGAGCTTCTCCATCTTTGACTGCAAAGAATATAATCAGTATGATTTCAGTGTTGACCATCTGGTGATGTCCATGTGTAAAGTCTTCTCTTGTGTTGTTGGAAGAGGGTGTTTGCTATGATCAGTGTGTTCTCTTGGCAAAACTCTTTTAGCCTTTGCCCTGCTTCATTCTATATTCCATGGTCAAATTTTCCTGTTACTCCAGGTGTTTCTTGACTTCCTACTTTTGCATTCCAGTCCCCTATAATGAAAAGGACATCTTTTGGGAGTGTTAGTTCTGAAAGGTCTTGTAGGTCTTTATAGAACCGTTCAACTTCAGCTTCTTCAGCATTACTGGTTGGGGCATAGGTTTGGATTACCGTGATATTGAATGCCTTGGAAATGAACAGAGATCATTCTGTCATTTTTGAAATTGCATCCAAGTACTGCATTTCAGACACTTTTGTAGTATTAAGAGATATAATAAGAAAGCAAAATGGACAAAGGCTAAAATATAGTCATTCTTGCCCAAATGCCATGTGTGTGTTCCTGGAAAATCTCATATTCTGTGAAACTGAACACTAAACTAACAGGGCTTATGAGAAAGATAGTTTTGGTGCAGATTGCTTACAACTATGTAACTCTCTAAGTACAGCCCTAACAAATAAAATGTTGATCCAAATGCCAGGACAAATATCTCCTGACGGTTACACCTAGACTGGGTCCATACTTCGCAGCCACATAATCTGGAGTTGACTTCCTCCTTGAAGATACATGCTTCTTCTAATGGAGACCAGTTTAATCAAAACTAAAAGCATAATTCAGAGATACCCTCATCAATTAAGGAGTTCTGTTTTATTTTGGTAGTGGGGAAAGGTGTTCACATCTCTATCTGTATTTGCAGCCTCCCAAGATGGCTTAATAAAGAAGAAAGTCTAGCAGTTTTTTAAAACAGTAAAAGTAAGCACTTGTTTCAATAAAAAGTTGCTTTCTAGGGATTTTCTCCTGCTCCTGGTTACTTCACATCATTCACATGCTGGGAATAACATCTTTCACAACTTAGCATTATACTGATGGATATCTCTGTTTGCTAGTTATATATAAACTAAGTCTTTTGAAGAAATAATCAGAGAATAGCTAAAATAACAGTGTAAACAATAGAGATGATACAGGTAGAAAAAATAGAAGTAAAAGAAGATTGGGTTTGGTACATTGTAGATTGGAATATAGTCAAAAATCTAGAAAGACCTTTAAACTAGCAGAACCACGTACAGATTTTGTTTAAAACAAACAAAAATTCATTCCCTAAAGCATCATTTTTTGAATGTATATCCCAACTCATGTCAGATATCCAGTTAGTTATGGCATAATTTTACATTCTTTCCAGAACGTGATAGTGCCCAGCATATATTAAATGAACAATCACTGCCCTCTTTCACATTTAGCCTGGCCACTGCCTTAATAATCATCTCAGTATGGCATTCCAGGCATTACTGCCAACCAGTTTGCTTTGGTCTATCATGTGATGTTATGTATCAACAGGTTGCTATAATCCAAACAGTGGGCTAATCTCTTTACCAAAATAGTTGTATTTATTTCTTGCAGCACTGTTATGTGGTAGGTAGTGTTTTAATCCCCATTTACAAGTGAGGAAATAGACGCTAAAGTATTATCAAATTGATAGCAATATTAAGTCACCTCAAATCTTTTATGTAAAATGGTAAAATATAAAATGAACAATAGTATAAATATAGCAAAATAAGAAAACAGTGAGATTACAGTTGATGGTAGATACTTAAACTGACGTGTGATAAGTTGGGAATGAGAAGTCATTATAAGATACTGAAAAATAATGGAAAAGTAGAAGACTCTGAAAGCCAGTTGGAAGATTAGGACAGACATACAGGAGACAAAGCAGGCCTTTTAAGAGTTGATGAAGGCAGCCTTAGGTTCTGACTTTGAGATTTCTAGTTTTAGTTGCTGTGAGTTTTATTTCCTATACTTAAGAAATCACTGAGATTGCCTGTGATATTCTTTAAGTCTACTTTTTACTTGAATTAGATGAAATGACTATTGTTTTTCCCAAATATGATATCTGCATAATAACAATTCAGAATTTAAAATAAAGAGAAGGATTTGAGAAATGTACAGTTCTGATGATATTGAATTTGTAATGTCCAGTGGACCTTTGATTATGCAGAGTCTCTGAGTTAGAGATTTTTTAACTCGTCAACTATAGGTCATAAGTGGAGATGTAGGCATGAATGAGATCTCCCATAGATAGAGAGAAGAGCATAAAACTTGGGAATAAACCACGACATCAGTATATCAGGAGCTGGCTGAGGAAGAAGGATCTAGTCTGAGAACAGTCCCAGAAGAGTCTGAATTAGAAGAACTAAAAGAGTGATGTCAGCAAAGTCGAGGTAGTACGGGGCCAAGAGGAAAAAGATCACTGTCAGGTGGCCTAAAGAGAGCAAGTACCAAGGAGAGTGAGGGGACATTTGATTTGATGGTGGCCTTTGCTTGCTAACACAGTTTTGATGAGGTTAAGGTAAGAATGTGATCTCAGTGGGTCAAAGAGACAATGCAAAGTGATGAAACAAAAAAAATTTTACCAATGCATCCTGATAAGTACCAGAAATATAGTAGAAATATATTATGATGATGAAAGAGGGGTATGATTTAGAGCTGAAATAGGCCTTAGATATTATTCAAACAGCAACTGCTTATTTTACCACATGAGGAAACCAAGTCTTTAAAAGGTTTAGTAGTTTATACTATGGCAAAGCCCATAGTGGCAGATAGAACAGATGGCCCTTTAGTCTTCTGATTGCAAACCTACCAGTATATATAGGCAAACTCTAAGCTCAAAAGGGAAGGAAATTTTCTTTTGATTTCTAATGTTTGTCATATTCTTTGAGCATTTAAATGTGTTCTTCTCATATATAGAAAGGGACAAATTGTGGTTGTGCTAGAGTATATTAATCTACATGTCCAGTGTATTATATCTATAAAGATGTTGGTAAAAAAGCCATTGGCTGAATCTAAAACAAAATGCCAGACTCAGTCATGTTGCAAAATTCAGTCAAAATATATATTCATAGCCAATTAAGAGAGGAATTTAATTTTTGATCAGGTAGAATCATTAAATAATGTTATAGAAATATTACATGAATTAGAATGTTAAATACTGAATACTGAAATAACTGCTCTTATTTATGAATGGTGTGTCTATCCTTTGTGAGTTATGTGAAAATAAAATATTCACAACAGTATTTTTGAGCATCCAGGCCAGGTCATAATTTCTTTAGTTTTTGGTATAAGAGCACCACCTATGGGTTTCTCAGGTATTTGAGGGAAAACTTTTTAAGCGTAATCTAATAAAACAAAAATGCAATAAAATTATTTTCTGTTTTGCTCTACAACTAGTCTCTCCAGCTCAGTTTATTTAAAGGTTAGGAGTTACTTGCTTTATCATAGGTTATTCCCACCTGGTTTTGGATGAGTCTCAGAACTATTAGATCAGCTGATAAGTATTTGAGTACATACATGCCATTACAGTGTTATAATTGTAAGTTAAACACAGTTTAACATAAAATTGTATTATTCTCTTTAACATAAATGAATCTTTTAATGAAAATGAACAGTTTACAGTATCCTGGGGGAGACATGATAATAGTTTTTGCTAGTTCGTTTGTATGTTTGTATCTTCATGAACTTAAAAATTTGTTCAATATACTGCTACAAAATGCTTTGGCAAGAAAGTGAAGAAAGGAAAAGGGGCTTATAAATGACTTAGAGCATCTTTTCATTAATTGCTGAGATGATAACTCATTAGAACAAGGATGGAAACAAAATTCTGGCACTTCAGTATTCAGTCATTTCACTTCAGTTGCTCAGTCGCCTCCAGCTGTTTGTGACCCCATGGATTGCAGCAGCCAGGCTTTGCTGTCCATCACCAACTCCCAGAACTTGCTCCAACTCAGCATCCATTGAGCTGGTGATGCCATCCAACCATATCTCATTCTCTGTCGTCCCCTTCTCCTTCCACCTTCAATCTTTCCCAGCATCAGAGTCTTTTCCAAGGAGTCAGTTCTTCGCAAAGTGGCCAAAGTATTAGAGTTTCAGCATCAGTCCTTCCAGTGAATATTTTGGACTGATTTCCTTTAGGATGGACTGGTTGGATCTCCTTGCAGTCCAAGGGACTCTCAAGAGTCCTGTCCAACATCACAGTTAAAAAGCATCAATTCCTGGGCGCTCAGCTTTCTTTATAGTCCAACTCTCACAATCCATACATGACTACTGGAAAAACCATAGCTTTGACTAGACAGAACTTTGTTGGCAAAGTAATGTCTCTGCTTTTTAATATGCTGTCTAGGTTGGTCTTAACTTTCCTTCCAAGGAGTAAGCGTCTTTTAACTTCATGGCTGCAGTCACCATCTGTGGTGATTTAGGAGCCCCCCAAAATAAAGTCTGTCACTGTTTCCATTGTTTCCCCATCTGTTTGCCATGAAGTGATCGGACCGGATGCCATGATCTTAGTTTTCTGAATGTTGAGTTTAAAGCCTGCTTTTTCACTCTTTTCTTTTACTTTCATTAAGAGGCTCTTTAGTTCTTTGCTTTCTGTCATTAGGGTGGTGTCATCTGCACATCTGAGATTATTGCTATTTCTCTAGGCAATCTTGATTCCAGCTTGTGCTTCTTACAGCCCAGCATGTCTCATGATGTACTCTGCATGTAAGTTAAATAAGCAGGGTGACAGTATACAGACTTGACGTACTCCTTTTCCTATTTAGAACCAGTCTGTTGTTCCATGTCCAGTTCTAACTATTGCTTCCTGACCTGCACACAGATTTCTCAGGAGGCAGGTCAGGTGGTCAGGGATTCCCATCTCTTTCAGAATTTTCCACAGTTTGTTGTGATCCACACAGTCAAAGGCTTTGGCATAGTTAATAAAGCAGAAGTAGATGTTTTTCTGGAACTCTCTTGCTTTTTTGATGATTCATTGGGTGTTGCCACTTTGATCTCCAGTTCCTCTGTCTTTTCTAAATCCAGCTTGAACATCTGGAAGTCCACAGTTCACATACTGTTGAAGCCTAGCTTGGAGAATTTTGAGCATTACTTTGCTCACATGTGAGATGAGTGCAGTTGTGCACTAGTTTGAACATTCTCTAGCATTGCTTTTCTTTAGGATTGGAATGAAAACTGACCTTTTCCCGTCCTGTGGTCACTGCTGAGTTTTCCAAATTTGCTGGCATATTGAGTGCAGCACTTTCACAGCATCATCTTTTAGGATTTGAATTAGCTCAACTGTAATTCTATCACCTCCACTAGCTTTGTTTTCAGTGATGCTTTTCAAGGCCCACTTGACTTCACATTCCAGGATGTCTGGCTCTAGTTGAATGATCACACCATCATGATTATCTGGGTCATGAAGATCTTTTCTGTATCGTTCTGTGTATTCTTACCACGTCTTCTTAATATCTTCTGCTTCTGTTAGGTCCATACCATTTCTGTCCTTTATTGTGCCCGTCTTTGCATAAAATGTTCCCCTTGGTGTCTTTAATTTTCTTGAAGAGATCAGTAATCTTTTCCATTCTGTTGTTTTCCTCTATTTCATTGCATTGATCACTGAGGAAGGCTTTCTTATCTTTCCTCGCTAGTCTTTGAAACTCTGCATTCAAATGGGTATACCTTTCCTTTTTGCCTTTGCCTTTCACTTCTCTTCTTTTCTCAGCTGTTTGTAAGGCCTCCTCAGACAACCATTTTGCCTTTTTGTATTTCTTTTTCTTGGGGATGATCTTGATCATTGCCTCCTGTACAGTGTCATGAACCTCCATCCATAGTTCTTCAGGCACTTTGTCTATCAAATGTAATCCTTTAAATCTATTTCTCACTTTTAGTGTATAATCATAAGAGATTTGATTTAGGTCATACCTGAATGGTCTAGTGGTTTTCCCTGCTGCTGCTTCTAAGATGCTTCAGTCATGTCCGACTCTGCACTACCCCATAGATGGCAGCCCACCAGGCTCCTCCGTCCCTGGGATTCTCCAGGCAAGAACACTGGAGTGGCTTGCCATTTCCTCCTCCAGTGCATGAAAGTGAAAAGTGAAAGTGAAGTCGCTTAGTAGTATCCTACTCGGAGCGACCCCATGGACTGCAGCCTACCAGGCTCCTCCGTCCATGGGATTTTCCAGGCAAGAGTACTGGAGTGGGGTGCCTTTCAGTTTAGTCGGAATTTGGCAATAAAAAGTTCATGATCTGAGCCACAGTCAGCTCCCAGTTTTGTTTTTGCCGACTGTATAGAGCTTCTCCACCTTTGGCTGCAAAGAATATAATCAGTCTGATTTTGGTATTGACCATCTGGTGATGTCCATGCTTAGAATCTTCTCTTGTTGTTGTTGGAAGGTGTTTGCTATGACCAGTGTGTTCTCTTGGCAAAACTGTTGTAGCCTTTGCCCTGCTTCATTTTATACTCGAAAGCCAAATTTGCCTGTTACTCCAGGTATCTCTTGACTTTCTGCTTTTGCATTCTAGTCCCCTATTATGAAAAGGACATCTTTTGGGGGTGTTAGTTCTAGAAGGTCTTGTAGGTCTTCATAGAACCATTCAACTTCAGCTTCTAAAGCATTACTAGTTAGGGCATAGACTTGGATTACTGTGATATTGAATGGTTTGCCTTGCTTTATTAATACTTCAGTGTCAATAAGCTCCCAACAGAATCACATTTGGATAAATATAGTCTTTTTGTAAAATATCAAAGTATTTTTTTGGTAAGGGGAAAGCAAAAACAAGTGGAAACTGTGTGTGGGCAATAAGATGTATGCTAGACTAAGTGTATTATATACCTGTATTTTCATGCCGTGAATCTCTGTGTTCGAAAAGTGATTAAAAACAAGATCCCTTTGGCAGTATACCCTAATTTTAAACTAGATGCATTTTAGGCATGAACCTGCAGAGGTTTAAAACCTTGATTGCATGTTTTCTGCAGGGAATGGCTAATTCTATTGAAATAAATATTGACTCTCTGAGCAATGTAGTTTGCCATATGTTAGCCATTATGGATAAAAACTTTGCAAAATTACTCCCTAGCAAGCATACTTAACCTAAATTGAACAGACCATAACCTCTATTACATAGACACACCAAAAAATGGTCATTTTGGCAGCTACTTTCCCCACTTGTAATTTGCTCCTCTTTATCTGCTCTTACTTTAAAAATTAGATAGTCTGGTCTGTCAGAGTTGTATCAAATAAGAGATTCCATGATTTTAAATTTTATTGAAGGTTTAAACATTCATTGCTTTTTGTTTTTTTAGCCTGTGACTCTTGAGGGAGACTAAATTCTGGGATTATTAGCTGAATTCTGGATTGTTAAAATGTGAACTGTGAGAGTTCAAGATAATGAACGGAGAATCAGTTCACTTCAGTGTCTCAGTTGTGTCCAGTACTTTGCGACCTCGTGGACTGCAGCACACCAGGCTTCCTTGTCCATCATTAACTCCTGTAGCTTGCTCAAACTCATGTTGGTGATGCCATCCAACCATCTCATCCTCTGTTGTCCCCTTCTCTCCTGCCTTCAGTCTTTGCCAGCATCAGAGTCTTTTCCAGGAGGTCAGTTCTTCACATCAGGTGGCCAAAGTATTGGAGTTTCAGCTTCAGCATCAGTCCTTCCAATGAATATTTGACTGATTTCCTTTAGGATGGACTGGTTGGATCTCCTTGCAGTCCAAGGGACTCTTAAGAGTCTTCTCCAACACCACAGTTCAAAAGCATCAATTCTTCGGCCCTCAGCTTTCTTTATAGTACAACTCTCACAATCCATACATGGCTACTGGAAAAACCATAGCCTTGACTAGATGGACCTTTGTTGGCAAAGTAATTTCTCTGCTTTTGAATATGCTATCTAGGTTGGTCAAAACTTTTCTTCCCAGGAGTAAGCATCATTCAATCTCACGGCTGCAGTCACCATCTGTGGTGATTTTGGAGCCCCCCAAAATAGAATCTGTCACTGTTTCCATTTTTTCCCCATCTATTTGCCATGAAGTGATGGGACTTGATGCCATGATCTTCGTTTTCTGAATGTGGAGTTTTAAGCCAACTTTTTCACTCTCCTCTTTCACTTTCATCAAGAGGCTCTTTAGTTCTTCTTTGCTTTCTTCCATAAGTGTGGTGTCATCTGCCTATCTGTGGTTACTGATATTTCTCCCAGCAATCTTGATTCCAGTTTGTTTTTCATCCAGCCTGGCATTTTGTATGATGTACTCTACATATAAGTTAAATAAGCAGGGTGACAGTATAATGCAGGCAAAGTGCTGGTAGTAGTTTGAATTTGTTGTGTTTCTTTTAAGATATTCAGATATCTAACCACATAATGATAACTTTAATCACTGACTATTTCAAGCCTTTATTTTTAAAATAATTTAGGAATCATTTATGACTTTGTAATAAAGTTTGGAAGTGTTCCTGGAATGAATTAAAGAACTACTTTGAAGTAATGTTTTGCTGCTTTTATTTAATCATCTACCCACTTCTTAACAACTCGGCATCTTACTGTTGTGTTTATATGTGCTTTCCTTTAATTATTTTGTTCAGAAAACTATATGTTTTTTTTTTAAGTATCCAAAAAGTAGTTCAGTAAAGTTGACTTTTAGGTAGTTATAATAAATAAATTTAAAAAGTGAATCTTGGGAAAAAGATAGATGGGTGGATGTACCAGTTGATCTCCATGGCTAAAGGTGGCAGTCTTGACTCTTAAATTGTATTCAGAGATCCAAATTGAAAACTTCCACACCTCCCCAGGACTTTATACTTAATTAGGATAAGGTAATTTGACTAAAAGGAAAGAAAACAATCTAATTAGAATAATGAAAGTTTTTAAGGTTGGCCATACCGTATTTATTGTATATGATTTGACATCTGACATGTTTCTTTTTAATAAGTACTTAATATACTTATTATAAAGCATATACTTAATGCTTTATTTCAAATACAGCAGTTTTCTAAGATTGCTTTGATTATCTTCCAGCCTGTGGAGAAACTCCAGAACAGATTCGAGCACCGAGTGGGATAATCACGAGCCCAGGCTGGCCTTCCGAATATCCTGCCAAAATCAACTGTAGCTGGTTCATAAGGGCAAACCCAGGGGAAATCATTACTATAAGGTAATTCTGATACCTCCTTGTATTATTGTATGATATTTTATTACAAAATATAAATCCACTTTCCAAGTATCGTCACTCAACATGCAGTAGTATAAAAAGATGATTTTTAGAAAATAAATTGCATTTATCATTACCATCTTGAGGGGAGGAATAACAGCCCATTCTTCCCCTTCTATTAGGGCATGCGTTTTGAATATTTTCTAATGGTGATAATGAATTTGTGCTGAGCCATCCATATTCTTCTAGGCACTTTTTTTTACAAAAGCTACATATCTGCAGAATAGTTTATTAGAATCAAGAGTGTAATCTTTGGCAATGAGACAAATAAACAGACTTAACCACTTCACTTGGAGATCTAGCCCATAATCTTGGTCTTGAAAGTAGAGTCCTCTACCTTAATGAATTAAAACATAATTGTAGACTATGTCTGTGTATATGTTATGTGTGTATAAAACTTGAAGTAAGCTGATGATGGATAAATACTGTGTCTAGAAAAAGCTCATTTTTCATAACAGTGAGACAATAGATCATTTGTTAAGAATAAAAATGAAATATAATCCTGGGGAAAATAACCATAAATTTAAAATCCTAAGAATAAATAACATATAAATAAGGAAGATTAAGAGTATTTTAAAGACATTTAAAATTGTAGAGAAAAACTGTAGGAATAAGATACTAAGGAGGAAATACCCAGTAGAACCAGTTATTGCTTGCTTAAGGAAATTATATTGGGGTTATTAGAGGAAAAAATTTGCCAGAAGGAGAGGAAAAAGTGTACCTAACAGAGAACTATAACACGATTAAGAATGCCATTTCTATCACAGAGATATTACAAAGGCATCTTTGACATTCTTTCATTATTTACATATTTATGGATAAGAATCACGGAATGTTAGATTTAAAAGAGACCTCGCAGATCATAGACACATATCCCTTCATTTTTACATTTTCAAAAAAGAGGGATTCTAAATTAAGCCTATGTTTGAATGTTTCCATCTTTCTTTTTTATATTTATTAACTAATAAGAGGACCAGTCACTTGAGGAACACAGTTGTTGTCTGTCCCCTTTCTTCTGTGGAAGCCATAAAACAGCAACATATGGTATGTTTTCCTTTTGTTCCTCTCTGCCCTGAGCCGTATCTTCTGGAACACTGAAGCTGAGCATCTGTGGAAGCAGTAACACTCCTCTGTGAGAAGTACGGTTCCTTTGCCTGATGCATGGGTGGGATGTGCCATGAAAGTTATTACCTTCTGCAACTGTACCAACATTGGAATCTGAACAATATGTCTGTTTTCTGCTACTTACATTATGACTTAAGTACAAATGTGTTTCCAAAGTAACATTTTACCTTAGGGGTTCCAAATATTTTTTAAACATGAAGCTAGCATTTTTTAGAGATTTTTCTTCTTTTAACCTAAAATTTCAACCCCAAATTAAATTTGCAGCCTACCAGCTCAGTTATATAAAACTTGGCAATTCTTGCCAGCACAGAGGAGATGACATGGAATACTGCCATCTGGTTCTGATCATGTGTTGGATCCTTGAGATGTCACAAAGCTATACTAAAAATCAAGCACAGTATTGAAATGCAGAGTATTAGAGGTGAGCCCAACACCTCTAGGTGAGCTAAAGGAAGATTTCCTAAATTCTGAACCGAGTTAACAAATTTGCATTTACATAGCCAGTCTCATAAAATAAGAAAGTAATTGTCCTAGTTCTTACTGAAACCATTATCATGATAATAACAAACTTTTAAAAGATGACATACTGACATAATATGCAAAGAAAGTCAAGTTTCACTTGTGAATATTGGTGTAATATCTTTAAAAAATTGTTCAAAAGAAATTTATACCATGATCAAATGCAGTTCATTTAAACACACAAATTAGTCAATATTAAGAAACATTAAATTCATTTACCATATTAAGTCAGAGAAAAGGTGTATGATTATCTAGACACGGGTTTTAAAACTTTTTGGTAAAATGAAAATCAACATGCATTCCTGAGTTTAAAATAATTACAATATAGAAAGAATTGATGCTTTTGAACTGTGGTGTTGGAGAAGACTCTTGAGAGTCCCTTGGACTGCAAGGAGATCCAACCAGTCCATTCTGAAGGAGATCAGCCCTGGGATTTCTTTGGAAGGAATGATGCTGAAGCTGAAACTCCAGTACTTTGGCCACCTCATGTGAAGGGTTGACTCATTGGAAAAGACTTGATGCTGGGAGGGATTGGGGGCAGGAGGAGAAGGGGACGACGACAGAGGATGAGATGCCTGGATAGCATCACGGACTCGATGGACGTGAGTCTGAGTGAACTCCGAGAAATGGTAGTGAACAGGGAGGCCTGGCGTGCTGCGATTCATGGGGTCGCAAAGAGTCGGGCATGACTGAGTGACTGAACTGAACTGAACTGAACAATATAGATAAAAGGAACTAAAATTACATGCTATAAACAAATAATACTTAGAACTCTCCTTGTAAAAATGGTTAAACTATTTAACCAGTTTATAAGCATTTTTATCCTTTCCCTGGAAATCTGCTATAATTCACAAAGGCCACCTTAACCTCTGTCTACCTTATCCTCTGTCCACCTTATCCACAGAGGATTGGATTCTGGTTCCCAGCTTGATGCCAAGGACTAGGGTCAGGATATTTTGCTTAAGAAAGGAGGCTGAAGAAGACTTCTGCTAACCACTGCTTGAATTCTCATGGAGCTGACAGCTTAGAAAAATAGGATGACATACCATAATAAATGGGAATTTTACTAAGTCCCTTACTGATTCTGTGACACGATTGTAATACTGCTCTGAACTGCCACATTAGGGCTGGTTTTAGAAAGGAGATCTAAATGGAGAAAGTTACAGAGCAGATGCTGTGGGGGAATATAGGGAGAAAAAAATTAAAAACACAGCACCAAAAATCCTCCTCAGAAGCTTGAAACCCCAAAATTTCTAGAATGTATGAAAAAATTTAATATTAATCAAAACAGCCAACAAAATCAAACCGTTAGTCACTCAATCGTGTCCGATTCTTTATGACTCTATGGACTATAGCCTGCCAGGCTCCTCTGTCCATGAAATTCTCCAGGCAAGAATACTGGAGTGGGTAACCATTCCCTTCTCACAGGGATTGAACCTGCATCTCCTGCGTTGCTGGCAGATTCTTTGCCCTCTCAGCCTCCAGGGAAGCAAGTTGGAACACAGATTCACTACAGACGTTATGCACTTTAATATACTGGAGTTTTGTTTCCTTAACCTTCTTTATGTCATGAGCACTTTGGTAGTTTGGTGAAACCTATAAATCCATTCCCAGAATATTTTTAAATGTATAGAATAAAACACATAGCATTATAAAAGAAACCAGTTATTCCTGAAACACGGCTATCAGATATTTTTACAAATGCATATATGTTTATTAACAACTAGTGAGCAAGCCATGCTTCTAACAGTTACTGTAATTTCAAAGTGGTTTTGAGTGTAAGTGGTTACTCTAGATATCTACTAAAACTGAAATGGAATATGAAATTTTCTATTATTTCTACTAGTGACAGTGTGAGAAACATTATCAAAACTATTCCTAGTATGTTTATTTTCATAAGTGAAGCAGTGTTAATGAAATGTTAAATTTCAGTTACAGATGGTTGAAAATAAAATTGTCGATTTTTCTACTGAATTTGAGAATTTGAAAGGGGATTAGAAACACTAAATACTTGTAGTTGGACTTCATTAGACCAAAGTGTCCCTGGTGGCTCAGTGGTAAAGAATCCACCTACCAATGCAAGAGACGTGGGTTTGATCCCTGGATCAGAAAGATCCTCTGGAGAAGGGACTGGCAACCTGTTCCAGTATTCTTGCTTGGGAAATCCCATGGACAGAGAGCCTGGCAGACCATTAGTCCATGGAGTTGTGAAAGAATGGGACATGACTTAGCAGCTAAACAACAACAACAAAGACCAAAGCAGAGGGAAAGAAATGTTTTTTTAAAAAGCCTATTAGTATAGGAGAATACAGAAAAAGAGGAAAATGAGAAAACCCTATCCCTACCCCAAGTAGAATTTAAAAAAAAAAAAAAAATCTCACTTAACACCTAGAAGATAGACTATCCAGTCAGGATTATTGGTCCTTTAACTGGTATGATCCTTCTCTGATGGGCTTTAGGAACATACCTAAAAGAGTACCAATACAGAAACTCTAAATAATGAAGATAGGAAAAGATAAGCTATGAAATACTCATCAGAAGAGAGCTAGTGTAGGAGGGTTAATCAGTTGTAATTGACTTCAAAACAAAATATTAATAACAAATGGAAGATGTAATCGTGGTTAGATGTTCTGTACCTAATAACGCAGCCTGAAACCAAGCAAAAGCAAACTGTAGGGAATTACCAAGCATATCTGACCGAGTTTTACTAGTCCACAATTAAACAGTGGAAGTTTGTAAACATATTTATCTGAATTTAAACAAGAAAACAGTAAGTAAAAATAGAGAAATTTTGATACTAATCCAGTAGACACATATATCATGTATATATGTGATTTTTATACCTATCTCAGTGGATAGAGAACGCTCATTCCTTTTAATGACATGTACAACATTTATTTAAAATTGGTTATACGTTAAATAACAAAGGAATTCTCAATGTATTTCCAGACTACCTCATTCAGATTGTGTTCTCTGACCATAACACAACTAAACTGGAAAACAACAATTAGAAAGCCCATATGTTCAGAAACATATTCCTAAATAACAGCTGCACCAAAGATGGAAGGCACAGTGGAACTCAAAATATTTTTATCCCAGATAATTTTACAGACAATGCCAAATGAATAGAGAAAGAAATTTTCTTAACTTGATAAAAGGTATCTGTTCAGAAATTTAAAAAATCAAACAATATTGAAGTTAATTTAACACAAAGGACCAAAACAAGGTTACATACTGCCACTACTTGTACTTGAACCCTCAATCAATACAACACTCCAACAAATAAAAATTAGTGATATAAAAAAAATGAAAAGGAAGATGTAAAACTCTTATTTGCCAGTATTACACTTACCTACAAAGAAAACCCAAACAAATTTAAAGACCATAGATACGAAAATTTAAACAGTTATGTGAAAGTACTATGTAAAGCTTTGCTGTGATAGATTTTACTTTTAAGGGCAAATGACTTCTAAGAAAAATTATCAAAATTGACTTATTGAAAGTTTAGGAAAAGCGATTAAACCAAAAAGCATGAAGAAATGGAAAATCTCTGCCCTAAGTCATCTGTACTGTGAAGAAGCACAATGTGCAGATTTGTAAACAATCTGTTACATAAACTATTACCAAGCATAAAGAAAGAAAACTGAAAACTGTTTCTACTTATAAATGTGTTTTAAGCACCCTAAATGAATATTGGAAAACCAAATCCTCATAGTGTATACATGAAGAGACAACTACTGATTATTTCTTTTGTTCTGGATCAGGTCCCTGATTTCAGGAATCTTAAACATTTTAGTTGGTTAAAAGTTGGGAGTTCCCTGGTGGCTTAGTGGTTAGAATTCAGGCTTTCCCTGCCATGTCACCCTAAATGAATATTGGAAAACCAAATCCTCATAGTGTATACATGAAGAGACAACTACTGATTATTTCTTTTGTTCTGGATCAGGTCCCTGATTTCAGGAATCTTAAACATTTTAGTTGGTTAAAAGTTGGGAGTTCCCTGGTGGCTTAGTGGTTAGAATTCAGGCTTTCCCTGCCATGACGCAGGTTCAGTCCCTGGTCAGGGAACTGAGATTCCACAAGCCAGCATAAACATTCAGTTCAGTTCAGTTCAGTCGCTCAGTTGTGTCCGACTCTTTGCAACCCCATGAGTCGCAGCATGCCAGGCCTCCCTGTCCATTACCAACTCCCAGAGTTCATTCACATTCACGTCCATCGAGTCCGTGATGCCATCCAGCCATCTCATCCTCTGTCGTCCCCTTCTCCTGCCCCTAATCCTTCCCAGCATCAGAGTCTTTTCCAATGAGTCAACTCTTCGCATGAGGTGGCCAAAGTACTGGAGTTTCAGCTTCAGCATCATTCCTTCCAAAGAAATCCCAGGGCTGATCTCCTTCAGAATGGACTGGTTAGATCTCCTTGCAGTCCAAGGGACTCTCACGATAGGGGTACATATATCCTTTCTAATTAATGTTCTGTTTTCTTCCATAAATATCTAGGAGTAGAATTGCTAGATCATATGGTAGTTCTATTTTTAGTTTTCTGAGGAACCTCCATACTGTTTTCCATGTGGTTCCACCAACAGTGCACAAAGGTGGTTCCCTTTTTTCCACATCCTGACCAACACGGCTTTGACAATAACCACTTTGAGAGATGTGAGGCGGTATCTCATTGTGGTTTTGTGTTGCATTTCCCTGATTATTAGGAAATGCTGAGCATCTTTTCATATGCCTGCTGGCCATCTGTATGTCTCCTTTGGAAAAATGTCTGTTCAGATTGTCTGTCCATACTTTAATTGGGTTGTTTTTTTGATACTGAGTTGTATGAGTTCTTTGTGTATTTTGGATAATTAACCCCTTATTGGCCATGTCATTTGCAAATATGTTCTCCCATTCAGCACAGCCACTGTGGAAAACAGCACATAAGTTCCTCAAAAACTGAAAAATAGAGCTACCACATGACTCTGCAGTTCCACTCTTCATACCCAAAGAAAATGAAAAAAAAAATTTTTGAAAAGATAAATGCATCCCAGTGTTCATAGAAACATTATTTAAAGTAGCCAAGACATGAAATACAGATAAATGGATAAAAATGATGTGGGGGTGTGTGTATGGTGGTGGAATATTTCTCAGCCATAAAAAAGAATGAAATTTTGCCATTTCCAACAGTGTGGATAGACCTACAAGGATATTATGCTTAGTGAAATAAGTCAGACATAGAAAGACAAATACTGTATATTTTTAGTTTATGTGGAATCTGAAAAATAAAACACATTCGTGAATATAACAAAACAGAAACAGACTCACAGAGAACAAACTAGTGGTTACCAGTGGAGAGGTATAAGATAAGCGGAGGACTATTGAGGTACAAACTACTATGTATAAAATTAAAAAGTTGCACAGAAGAATATAGCCAATATGTAATAATAATTTTATATGGAGTATAAGCTATAAAAATATCAAGTTACTGTGTTGTTTCCCTGAAACTAATATAATGTTGTAAGTCAACCATACTTCAAAAAAAACCTGTCTCATTAACAGATACCATTAAGAAAGTGAAAAAGCAACCCATGAATAGAGAAAATATTAGCAGTACACATACTTGGATCCAGAATGTACAAAGAATTTTTATAGCTCAAATTTTTTTTAAAAGGACGAGAGACTTGAACAGACACTTCAGAGAAGATATAAGAATGTCCAATAAGCACAGGAAAAGATGTTCAGCATCATTGGTCTTTCAGGAAATACACGTAAAACAACCATGAGAGATGCCATTTCATGCCCCGTAATGGCTGAAATTCAAAATACTTTTAGCACCAACTAAATTTAGCATCAAATTTAGCACCATGGGTAGCACCAACTACTAGAGGGTATGGGTGTGAGTGGTTGTACATATATATCTTCTGTAACCTACATGCCTCAAAAAGACATGTTTAAAAGTGAAAGTGATAGTTGATCAGTTATGTCCAACTCTTCATGACGCCATGGACTGTAGCCCGCCAGGCTCCTCTGTCCATGGAATACTCCAGTAAGAGTACTGGAGTGAGTAGCCATTACCTTCTCTAGGGAATCTTCCCAACCCAAGGATCGAAACTGAGTCTCCTGCATTGCAGGCAGATTGTTTACCATCCAAGCCACCAGGGAAGCCCCACATGTTTATAAAGAGCTCTTGAATAAGAATACATTTCAGTGTATGAAGGATATAACAGTGCGATTCACAGGAAAAGAAATAGAAGTATCTAATAAACACAGGAAAAGTGTTTCAATCTCAGTAAATAAGGAAATGGAGACTAGAACAATGATAAATTTATTTTATGCACCTAATTGGCAACAAATCTTTGGAAATAAAATATTTCCTTTTGCCAAAGTACCAGGGTATAAGGTACTTTTTCACACACATTCAGTGCAATTGTGAGTTGGTATAAACATTTTTTCAATGCCACCATCAACTTTAAAGTGGAATTGGATGCTTGGATCTAACAATTCTACTTCTAGAAAAAGCTGTCCTACAGAAATACTTGCTTATGTGTGTATGGAGAGAACATGTATGAGAATTCTTAAAGCGTTGTTCATAATAGTGAAAAACTAGAAGCAGTCAAAGTGTCAGCCTCTGTTCTAGTTACTCAGAATATTTAAAGAGGAAATAGCCTGGTGTAATAATCCTCGGATAATTAACTTTATCATCACTTGGCTTAAGGCAAAGGCAAGAAATCTCACTTTTTGGCTAATTTTTAATGTGCTTCTTATTTGACTGTTTTGTCCTTTGCGTACATGCTCGGTTCTTCAGCCATGTCTGATTTTTTGTGACCCCGTGGACTGTAGCCCATCAGGCTCCTCTGTCCGTTCTTCCCAGGCAAGAATTGTGGAGTGGGTTGCCATTTCCTCCTCCAGGGGATCTCCCAACCCAGAAATGAAACCCACGTCTCTAGCATCTGCAGCATTGGCCGGTGGATTCTTTACCACAGAGCCACTTGGGAAGTCCTTTCTGTCCTTTATTTGTGCCCATGTTTTACAAACTGTAAGATAACATTTGGCTATAAATCATTTATGTAGAAAAGTATTCCCAAACTCAGGGACTTGTCACTGAAGTTTTTTGTTTGTTCATTTTCAACTTCCTTACTTGGCTTAGGTTTGTGCTATTTGCTCTCCTGAAAATGTAAGCTATAAACTTTTCATTAAAAGCAGATGAACCAGTCTAATCTAAGGGAAGGCTGACTTCCTCTGTGTCCTTCAGTTCATTGAATTATGGAGTGGTGTTTCTGGTTCAAACAGAAAACAATTTAGAGTATTAGAAATTAGAAGTGGTCCTTCCTAAAGACATACAGGGTGAAGAAAAAAGTGCCATGCCAACTGTCTCCTGTTTTTTTAGCATTATTTTGGAACTTTGTGTTACTTTTGAAGAAGTATTATTCTGGAATCTAGGAAAGAGATATAAATATTAGGAACAGAGAGTATTATTGTTATTATATTTTGATGATACAGTTGTATACTAAGAAGAGCCAGGAGAATCAGTGAATATTTAGAGGCTTATAATAAAGTTTTTGGTTATTTAGATTTTTTTATGAAATTTTTTTTCCAGTATTTCCTTTCAACAGCCTTTTCTGACTTTTTATTTGTAGTTTTCAGGATTTTGATATTCAAGGGTCCAGAAGATGCAGTTTGGACTGGTTGACGATAGAAACATACAAGAATATTGAAAGCTACAGAGCCTGTGGTTCCACAATCCCACCACCGTACATTTCTTCCCAAGACCACGTCTGGATCAGGTTCCATTCCGATGACAGTATCTCTAGGAAGGGTTTCAGGCTGGCATACTTTTCAGGTGTGTTTTTATATAAGAAGAAAGGTTTGGAACAGAATTCTATCATATTAACTCCTCAGTCACTTCAGGACTTGCCTTCTAAACAACGTCTATTTTATGTGACTAAATACCGAGGCAGCCGAGATTGAGGAATTCAAGGCGAAAGGTTCAGGTGCCCTAGAGTTAGGTCTCCAAAAGGCATTTTGTATAATCCTAATAAAATGGTTAATTTTACACACTAAAGTCAGTCTTTTTAAATATTTTGAATGTATTTATTTTAAAAGGAACTTTTTTGCCCTCAGGTGTTCACCCGTATCCTACATGTTACTTCAGAATGTATTTTTGTGTATGTTACTATTATGTTTATACCTTGAAAGAAAAGACACAATCAGTTTTACTTTCATAGTTTGTAGTATCAGAAGTCTTCTTTTGCTAGTTCTTAAACTTTATCCAAATAGTGTAACCAGATCATAAGAATATGAAGATCTCTGAGCATTAGAGTCCTGTAAATTTTTGCTGAAAATAATTTTATATTTTTCTGAAATTAACATGGTCACCTTTAGCAGCGTATGCTAATTTTTTTTTTATTAAAAGCACATCTTTGTAATAATTACTTAGATTCTGAAGCATTTTCTGACACCTATTTGCCAGTAAATAAGTTGTTGATAGAGAGGAAAGCCTTTGGCTTACATCATCAGTGTGGACTGTAGGATGCTAATGTTTAGTTTTCTTTCCCTGTCTCACTCTTGATATATATTTAGGATAGCCTACTAAACAATTAGAATTCTATGAACATTTCAGTTCTTTTCTCTCTCCTTCCCCCTGCTCTTCAGTCTAGATAATGGACTTGAAAGATATTGTGTATATATACATAAATAAATATAAATAACTAGAAAAGAATATTAAAATGGAATGATTTGAAAAGGTGACTATTATGGATCAGTTTTTCTTCATTTCAAAATGTTTATTCCGTAGGGTATTTAAAATTCTTAGGCAATATATCCTACTGGCTCATATATCTTACGTCACTTTACTAAATGTTCTGTAGCAAAGCAGCTTCTGCAAAAATAGAATCTGTCCTTTATCTTTAGATCAGCTGTAGAGATCTTCATGGAACAAACCATAAGTATTATTTAATTAAGTTTTGAGTAATCAGTAAGCCAGTATTAATTAAATTTTTTGCTTAAGCCCAGCTACCACCTGAGCTAATTAACATTTATGATAAAAATACCACTTGCTGTTACATGTCCTTTAAAGAATATGTTTCTTTCCCTCCTTACCTCTCCATCTCCCTCCCCTCACTGACCTCCCAGGGAAATCTGAAGAACCAAACTGTGCTTGTGACCAGTTTCGCTGTGGAAATGGAAAGTGCATACCAGCAGCCTGGAAATGCAACAGCATGGATGAATGTGGAGACAGTTCTGATGAAGAGCTCTGTGCCAGAGAAGCGAATCCTCCAACGTCTGCCCCCTTCCAGCCCTGTGCTTACAACCAGTTCCAGTGTCTGTCTCGGTTTACCAAAGTCTACACCTGCCTTCCCGAGTCTTTAAAATGCGATGGCAACATTGACTGCCTTGACCTCGGAGATGAGATCGACTGTGATGTGCCCACTTGTGGGCAGTGGTTAAAATATTTTTATGGTACTTTTAATTCTCCCAATTATCCAGACTTTTATCCTCCTGGAAGCAATTGCACCTGGTTAATAGACACTGGTGATCACCGCAAAGTCATCTTACGCTTCACAGACTTTAAACTTGATGGTACTGGTTATGGTGATTATGTCAAAATATACGATGGATTAGAGGAGAATCCACACAAGCTTCTGCGTGTGTTGACCGCTTTTGATTCTCATGCGCCTCTCACTGTCGTGTCTTCTTCTGGACAGATAAGGGTCCATTTCTGCGCTGATAAAGTCAATGCGGCCAGGGGCTTTAATGCTACTTACCAGGTGGATGGCTTCTGTCTGCCGTGGGAGATCCCCTGCGGAGGGAACTGGGGCTGCTACACCGAGCAGCAGCGCTGTGATGGCTACTGGCATTGCCCAAACGGGAGGGATGAGATCAACTGTACTGTATGCCAGAAGGAGGAGTTCCCGTGTTCCCGGAACGGCGTCTGCTACCCTCGCTCCGACCGCTGCAACTACCAGAACCACTGCCCAAATGGCTCCGATGAAAAAAACTGCTTTTTTTGCCAGCCAGGAAATTTTCATTGTAAAAACAACCGATGTGTGTTTGAAAGCTGGGTGTGTGACTCTCAGGACGACTGCGGCGATGGCAGCGACGAGGAGAACTGCCCGGTGATTGTGCCACCCGGGTCATCACTGCAGCCGTCATAGGGAGCCTCATCTGTGGCCTGCTGCTGGTCATTGCCTTGGGGTGCACCTGTAAGCTTTATTCTCTGAGAATGTTTGAACGAAGGTCAGTATCAAGACAGAGCTATGGTGTTGCGTGCTCTGTACAGTAAAAACATGGCCTAGGTATTTACAACACATTTTTTAAGGAGATGAGCAATATATTTTTGTTACACTATTGGAGACAGAGCTACATATTGTCTGTGATTTATAAAATTACTATGAAAAGTGTATGATTCAAAAGGTTAATAAGCACATTAAAAAAACAAACACTTAAGAGTTAAAACGAGGTGAGAAAAGACAGTCTGTACTGTTTTCAGATTAACATGTTTTATAGGAATTTTGCAAGCTGTAATTCTTGGTCGTAGTGCTTTAACCTGAGTTTTTATAAATATTAATTCAACAATTCCAGACATTTGAGAGCCTTCTGTGTTCAAAGCAGTATACAGGTGAATAGAGCAATGAGTAGGAGTAATCTTACAGGCAGTTTACAGTTAGAAGGAAGGAACTGGTGGGTAGAATTAAATGATAAAACATATAAATGCTGTAAGAGCTATAAAATAAAGTGGTATAAAAGTCAGAGGATCTCAGTTAAGTAGGAAATGGTTCAGTGTGAAAGGGTGGCCCTCAGGGAGAGCTGTCTTCCACGTGGCAGAGGAGAGACCTGGAGGAGTTGATGGCAGAGAGGTCTTCTAGAAAGCTCCTGTGGAGACCATGACCATCAGCCCCAGGAGAGCTGCAAGTAATACATACAACAAAGAAGTCACATCGTGGACAGCCAAGAACAGTATCAAAACAACCATATGCTTCTTACTGGCATAAGTGAGCATAAGTGGCCAGAAATGTTTTACTGCATTGCAGCATAAAAGCAAGTAAGCAACATAAAGAGTGGTAAAGAACCTACCTGCAGTGCAGGACATGTAAGAGACATGGGTTTGATCCCTGGGTTGGGAAGATCCCCTGGAGGAGGGCATGGCAGCCCGCTTCAGTATTCTTGCCTGGAGAAGCCCCATGGACTGAGGAACATGGAAGATTACAGTCCACAGAGTCGGACACGATTGAAGGGACTTAGCGCGTGCACACGCACACACACACACACACGCACGCACACACACACACACACACACACAAGATAAGAGCACAGTGAAGACCAGAGGTCTTGAGTTTAAGAACAAGTTATTCCAGAATCGGTTTTGGCAGCTCATTTCACTGTTTTCCTTACCTTAAAAGTAAATGTGTTGGACTTGATGAATAAAGTGTCTTCTAAGAATAGTCAAACACTTGCACTTCAGGTCTCAAATCCCCTATGATCTCAGAAGGGTAAAGATCTAGTACTTTTATCTTTTACAGGGATATTTAATTTATTAAAATGATTAGTGATCCAGGCCCCTAGTGTAAAACCACATGAGGTTGGACTGTCCACCTCATCTCTGTTCTCAGTGTAGGGTAGTATAGATACTCACCAAATGTTGACTGATTCTGCTTTACAAATGAAAAGATATATTAAAATTCAGATTTTTTTAATTGTTGATAATTAAAAAATTACTGTTTTGGCTTGCCCTTTTTTTTTTTTAACTGCTTTCATCCCTCTGTTTCTCTCAAAGATCATTTGAAACACAGTTGTCCAGAGTGGAAGCAGAATTGTTAAGAAGAGAAGCTCCTCCCTCTTACGGACAATTGATTGCTCAGGGTTTAATTCCACCAGTTGAAGATTTTCCTGTTTGTTCACCTAATCAGGTATGTTACAATTTATGATTTCTATTTCGGTACCTCTTAAAATGAAGTCTATACTTACATGTAATGGTGAAGGACCCTTGATTGTGTCAGAATTTTTGCAGTCGAGTCAAGAATTAAATAAATGGAAGATTTGAAATTATACAGTTGACTCCTGAACAATGTGGGGTTAGGGGCGTCAGTGCTCCAGGCAGGTGAAAATTCACATGTAACTTTATAGTTGAGCTTCCCAGGTGGCCCAATGGTAAAGAATCCACCTGCCAATGCAGGAGATGCAGTTCCATCCCTGGGTCGAGAAGATCCCCTGGAGAGGGAAATGGCACCCCACCCCAGTACTCTTGCCTGGGAAATCCCATGGACAGAGGAGCCTGGGCTACAATCCATGAGGTCACAAGAAGCTGGATGTGACTGAGCAACTAAACAGCAACTTTCTAGTCAGCCTTCGGCCTAGAGTTCAGCGTTCACAGATCAGCCGTAGATGATGTGGTGCTGCAGTGTTTGCCATTGGAAAAATCTGTAAATAAGTGCACCTGGGCAAGCCCGTGTTGCTCAAGGGTCTACTCTGTTTCCTTATATTTCAACAAATTCAAAAGTGTAGTTTTCATTCTTCTTATTTGGTTACGTGATTCTTAAGCATTTTAACGTTTAGGATGTGCTTAGTTGCTCGGTCTTGTCTGACTCTTTGCGACCCTATAGACTGTAACCCACCAGGCTTCTCTGTCCATGGGGTTCTCCAGGAAAGGAGAACCCTCCTCCAGGAGATCTTCCCCACCCAGGGGTCAAACTTGTGTCTCTTATGTTTCCTGCATTGGCAAGCGGGTTCTTTATCACTAGCGCCACCTGGGAAACCCTAATGTTTAGAATAATTTAGTACATTGAAATTCAAAAGTAAAGTCTGACAACTTATTTTCTACTTGAACTATTTTGAAGATTTAAGAATAAATACTAAAGTTGATATGCTTAGAAATACGTTAGTAACATGCAAGATTAAAATAAGTCATTGAAATGACATTAATATTTCCACTTGCCTTGAGAGAAAACCTCTTCACAGCTGAATTTTACAGTGCTTTAAAATCTATATCATTTCCTTTAAATAGTGATTCATTATTTTTTTAATTTTTTTAGTTTATTTGGAGTATAGCCAATTAATAATGTTATGAAAGTTTCAGGTGGACGGCAAAGGGATTTAGCCATATATATTTATGTGTCCATTCTCCCCCAAACTCCCCTATAGTCATTCAATATAGTCATTCTTTATTAATGTTCCTGAATTCTTTAAATTTTTGTTAGCAATTTTTAAAATTGAAATGTAGTTTATTTACAGTGCTGTCTTAGTTTCTGGCATACAGCAAAGTGATTCAGTTATATACACAGTCATATACATTCTTTTTCATATTTTTTTCTGTAATAGGTATTACAGATGTTGAATATAGTTCCTGGCAATTGCTTTTTAAGTTTCTTTTTCAGTTCTTAAAGTTGGTGACAGGGTTCATAAGGCCATAAAGGTTTATACATTTAAAATGTAAATTCATCATGAAATAATTCTAAAAATTGTTCCCAGTATCAGAATTAAGAAAAATTGTTAGACATTGTTTTCCCAGTGATTGAAAGTGAAAGTCTCTCAGTCGTGTCTAACTCTTTGCGACTCCATGGATAGTCCATGGAATTCTCCAGGC
The DNA here is from genome assembly GCA_006408675.1 of Madoqua kirkii. Classification (NCBI taxonomy): domain Eukaryota; kingdom Metazoa; phylum Chordata; class Mammalia; order Artiodactyla; family Bovidae; genus Madoqua; species Madoqua kirkii. The sequence goes on along the minus strand of SJYC01116889.1, from coordinate 4,242 downwards.
TAGAATACTGGAGTGGGTAGCTGTTTCCTTCTCCAGGAGATCATCTTCCCAATCCAGGGATCGAACCCAGGTTTCCTGCTTTGTAGACTACTTCTTTCCCAGCTGAGCCACCAGGGAAGCCCAGTGATTAATTCTGTTCAAAATGAAAGTACATTTCCTTTTTGCTGAATGAGATTTCTGATTGCAATCTGTCACCTTATTTGAGTCTTTTTAGGAAATCTTAGTGAGAATTTATAGTTTTAAAACATTTCTCTGGATATAATTTGCTAAGTAAATAATTCAGAATTTCCACTGGTTAAAATTTTGTGTGCAACATAGGAAGAACCTACATTGTGGCTTTGTTCCTGCCAAAGAATAATGTTGTTCCTGCCATGGGGAAGGGTTCTTTTTAGGTAGGAATTCAGAGAATGGTTAATTCCATGCACCCCCCCTCTACCATCTGTCACCTGCCACCAGTATACCTTGAGGGTACCTTCAAGAGTTTAGTCAACTGCGAATTACATGGAGCATAGTCCACATATGATAGCCCTCCCCTCCAACACTAATTATAATTGTAAGTTCAGGGGCTCCCCAAACCATCCTCAGGTTGATAATTCACTAGAAAACCTCAGAGCTCATTGAAAGCTGTTATTTACCGTGGTATAACTTTTATTGCTGCCAGAGGACCCAGATTAAATCAGCCAAAGTGAGAGACATATAGAACAGGGTTCAGGAGAGTGCCAGACACAACCCTTCCAATTGTCTTTTCCCCATAATGTCAGGACGTGTAACTCTCTCAACACCAGTGAATGACAATATGCATGAAACATTGCCATCTAGGGAAGCTGACCCAAACCTGGTGTCCAAGGTTTTTATAGGCGCTCCATCACATAGGCACAGTGCATCGCACACGTGACCAATCCCGGTCTCTAGCCCTTCAGAGGTTGACTGATTCTGCTGATTGAAAGCCCTCACCCTGCGTCACATTTGTGTGGCTCAGAGCCTCCCCCTGAAACACACTGTTACTCTCTGGCTGGCCCAAGGCTCCACGCAATGACACTTCCATCAAAGATGACATTCCAGGGATTGAGATCTCTTCCCAGAAGTAAAGGGCAAAGGTCAGACTTCACTTTGGGTAAAGTTTCATTAACTCCTCATAACAGCTTTCCTCTTGGGTTATAATTTACCCTGAGAGAATTTTGATTCAAAAAAGTTTTAAAATATGTTTGTAAACTAGATCTTATTCAGTTAATGAGATTAAATTCTCAGGTTTGAAACTTTTGTTAATAAAGTATCAAATACCTATATTAGTGTTTAAAAAGAATAATTTTCTGAATTACCATCTCATTCAAAACAGCGATCCTTTCTGAGGCATGCTTTCTTTCTTCTTCTTCATAAACTGAAGAAGGACATGAAATTATTCCTAAAACAATCATGAGATCCCCTTGTAGAACTGAATTGGCAGTCATTTAATTAAACAGACTTTGAAATGAGTAGAGAACTTCATCTCACTGTGGCAGACTGTCCTGTTAAAGCCCAACTTTGAAGTGTGCTGACGGCGTGTGGATCTCAGCTGCCTAAGAGGGGAGGATAGCTGAAGAGCCTGTGTTCCTTGCTGGATTTAATGACAGTGCTCACACAAAGCCTCAGAACTTGAACGCCAGATGAGAACCAGATCTGTGGTTCATAGGGATGTGAACCACTTTTAGTTTATATTCATAATTGGTAAAAAATCTTACCGGCATACTAAGTTTTTATATGCTGATATTCAGATTTCTTATTGACAACCTGTTCTTTATTAAGGCCAGACTATGAGATATTCCTATGATAGTAGCTTCTTAGCTTTCTGTGAATTATGTTTCAGGGATTATGTTCAAGAAGTCTATATGGAAATCACAAATAAATGCAGTACCAGTCACAGAGAGAGATGGAGAACATACTATCACATTTTCTTATTCTCTTCCCTTCTTTTCTTCTGTGAGGAGAAGGGGCAAGAGTCATTCATTTTGGCAGACAGAAGCTGTATCTTCATTTGAAAGGGAATATATCAACTTAGCATTGTTTCTTGGAAATACTGTGTTTTAAAAATACTAAATGCCAGATTGATGACAGCTGAGTTTGTTCCAAGTTTGATTACTCCTTTTTATAACCACTAGATGGAGCTTAAAGACTTTTTATAACAGTAGCTTGTTGGGTTTTTGTCTTTTTTTAATAATTCTGATAGTCATTCATCTATTTAAAAAAAAGTAGCCTTTTCTTTCAGTTGAGCAATATGGTCACCTCCCAAATGCACTAGTTAAAAATCATCAGTTTTCAAAGAATAAGGTTATAATTTATGTTTAACATGACAATAAGATTTAAATCTTTAAGACTGAGAAGAAACCTAAATCTCTCAGATACCATTGAAGAGTGCTATAAACAAATTATTTTCTTTGACTTTCTGTTTTCTGTGCTGCGTTACAAATATAATAATTCCTCTGTTTATGGTAATATAAATAAATTTTCAGTATCTACTCATCCAACAAATCCTTGGTTTTGACCTTGTAAATCAAGTCTGATTTGTTCTCTTCTAAACAAACAGATCAACAGCCTGGTTTTCACACTCCTGTAAGTCATTTAGAGAATTATGGTAGAGATTATTCTATGCTCCTAGCTAAAGAAGTATCAAATAATTTCATTTTCATCTTTGGTACATTTCTAGGATTAGATTACTGTGTGAAGTTTTAAAACAAAATTGCTGTTGTGATTGACATTATCATTTTAAAGTTCATATATAAGTATCAAGAAAATCTTAAACACAGTGAACAGTGGGTCCAGTTATAGGTTAGTTTCTGGAGTGGGATGAACCTGTATTAATGAGAGATTTTAATTTGTCTTTCATAGACCTAACAATGAGTAATAGAATTTTTATCCACAGCACAGTTTTAATACCTTGTTCTCAGCTGTCTTAAGGTCTTTTTTGTCTTTTTGTTCTTTGCAGGCGTCTGTTTTGGAAAACCTGAGGCTGGCTGTACGGTCCCAGCTTGGATTTACTTCCATCAGGCTTCCTATGGCAGGCAGATCCAGCAGCATCTGGAATCGTATTTTTAATTTTGCAAGGTCACGCCATTCAGGGTCATTGGCTCTGGTCTCAGCAGATGGAGATGAGGTTGTCCCTAATCAGAGTACCAGCAGAGAACCTGAAAGAAATCATACTCACAGAAGTCTGTTTTCCGTGGAGTCTGACGACACAGACACAGAAAATGAGAGAAGAGATACGGCAGGAGCATCGGGTGGGGTTGCAGCTCCTTTGCCCCAAAAAGTCCCTCCCACGACAGCTGTGGAAGCAACGGTGGGAGCAAGTGGAAGTTCCTCCACTCAGAGCACCCGAGGGGGTCACACAGAGACCGCACGGGATGCGACCAGCGCGGAACCCCCCAGTGTGAGTCCAGCACGGCACCAGCTCACAAGCGCGCTAAGTCGAATGACTCAGGGGCTGCGTTGGGTACGTTTTACATTAGGGCGATCAAGCTCTGTGAATCAGAACCAGAGCCCTTTGAGACACTTGATAATGGGGTAAATGGAAGAGAAGAAGATGATGATGTTGAAATGCTAATTCCAGTTTCTGAAGGAGCTTCAGACTTTGATGTGAATGACTGCTCCAGACCGCTTCTTGATCTTGCCTCCGATCAAGGGCAAGGGTTCAGACAACCATATAATGGAACAAATCCTGGAGTGAGGCCAAGTAGTCGTGACGGCCCTTGTGAGCGCTGTGGTATCGTCCACACTGCCCAGATTCCGGACTCTTGCTTAGAAGCAACGCTGAAAACTGAAACGAGTGATGATGAAGCTTTGTTACTTTGTTAGGTACAGGTCCCATCAGGGAGCTGGGATACAAGTTGGAGCAATATCCATTCATTGTTTTATAACTTTACAATTAAACTAGTTTTCATTTAAAAAGAAAAAAAAGATGCAGGGTGATTTCTTATTATCATATGTTAGCCTGCATGGTTAAATTAAACAACTGTAACTCTATGAACTTTAGAGTTTACTATTTTAGCAGCTAAAAATGCATTATGTATTCAGATTGTTCAGTAATGTTTTTCCATTTGTTTCTAATTGTTTTCATCCCGGTACTGTGGTTAGCAGTAGAGATATGGCTGCTGAAACTCATTTGACTGTCAGTTTATCTGTCCTATGTTAAAATATTTCTTTGTTCAGAATAATACCTTCTTTTAATTAAACCCTTTATGCTTTTGCCAACACATCTTGTAAGTTAATATC
>SJYC01116887.1:0-11564 GCA_006408675.1 Madoqua kirkii | reverse complement strand
AAGAGTCTTCTCCAACACCACAGTTCAAAAGCATCAATTCTTTTGCACTCAGCTTTCTTTATAGTCCGACTCTCACATCCATACATGACTACTGGAAAATCCATAGCCCTGACTAGATGGACGTGTGTTGGCAAAGTAATGTCTCTACTTTTTAACATGCTGTCTAGGTTGGTCATAACTTAATTCTGAGTGCTGCTTAAATAGCCCAAAACACTAAGGTGCATTAGTGTTGTCGTTGCTTTTATATTCCAGGTGTTCTGAAGTTTGTTTTTATTTCCTCCTTAACCCACAGGTTGTGTAAAAGAAGCCTTTTTTCCTTTTTTTGCTATGTATTGTTTTTTGTTTTACCAAATAATAGCAGATTTGGTGTGGGTATTGGTACTGTTTTCTGATTGCTTAATTTTTTTTTCTGGTATCAGAATCAGAGAATGTTATGTGTATTATATTTACTGTGGGGAGTTTATTATCTTTCCTTAACTTTTAATAGCCAGGATCGTGTTTCGGACATAACAGTCCCTGTTTACAGGATGTAGATTTTACTGGATATTACTCAGTTTATCATGTACCATTTAGATCTTCTGCCCTGTACTCTGTCTTGTCTTATCAGTCTGTCCATCAGAGCTCCAGTGTTGGTATGAAGGAAGAGGGGCAACCACGGGGCTGTGTCACACGGGCTCAGAGGTCACAGCCCCGCCTCAGCTCACGTCACTCACTAGGACTGAGAACATAAGCACGTGATGAGGGGAGTCTTCCAGCAAGACGCTGGCGTTTCAGCTGCTACTACTGTTTACCACTGTCATCCACTGTTAAGCTGGAAATAAATGCGTCTGACGTGTAGAATAAAGGGGAAAAGAGCAGACTGAATTCACTAGGTGTTCACTGAGTCTGTACCACAGACCAGCGATACTGCGGTGACCTGCCTGCTGCTCGCCACTCAAGTTGCTTGGCCATTCCCTCACCCTTCCTCCTGAATTCCAGGGAGCAAAGGACCGCAACTCAACCCATGTTACTCAAGTGGGGCCCTGTTTAAAAACTGATGGACATCTCTGCACAAGCTTCTCAGGACCTACTCTCAGAAGGGCTAAAATATCACTTCTACCATATTCTGTTGGTCAAACAAACCACAAAAGCCAACCTAGATTCCACAGAAAGACAAATAGACTCCACTCCATAGTAGACATAGCAAAGAATTCGTGACATCTATAATCCATCTCCGGAGAGTACCTGATGTGTAAGAAACACCAAATTGCCAGAATTAATATCTTAAGCAGAAAAACAGTGCTACAGTCCCAGTAAGAGGGTCACTTGTGAACTTACCTGGTGGTCCAGTGGCTGGGGGTCTGCCAGTGCCAGGGACATGCGTCTGATCCCTGGTCCAGGAAGATCCCACATGCTGCAGTGCAACTAAGCCCTACTGAGCCCACACACTGCCACTACTGAATCCGGTGCTCCAAAACAAGCCACTGCAGTGAGAAGCCCACACTCCAAAACCCAGAGTAGCCTCCACTCACTGCAACGTGAGAGAAAGCCCATGTACAGCAAGGAACACCCAGGGCAGCCAAAAATAATTTTTTTAAAAACTCATTTGCTAAAAGGATATCACATTAATTCAGCTTCTTGTCATGTGTCAAGTACACTAATGGGCATATCTTGGTTATTAGAAATACAACAGTGTAACAATCAGCCTTAGTATATTTGGGTGAGAAATCAGAGCATTGATGCAAATTTAGATAAGCATATTTAGGCAGTATGAATGTTAAGGTTATTAATGTTTTTCAACTAAGTTTATTTTTATATGTTATTGTAACCTATGGGCTTCCTTCATAGCTCAGTCGGTAAAGATTCCACCTGCAATGCAGGAGACCCGGGTTTAATTCCTGGGTCGAGAAGATCCCCTGGACAAGGAAATGGCAACCCACTCCAGTATTCTTGCCTGGAGAATTCCATAAGCAGGATCCTGGCAGACTATAGTCCATGGACTCCCAAGAGTCTATAAAATATTTTTAAATTTTTAGAGGCAATGTAGATAAAAACAGAGCCACATCGCCTGCCCTACTCCTTCCTGTCATGCAATCTTCAGTAAATCCCTTAATCACTCTGCACTTTAGATCTTCATCTATCAATGGGGATGATGGGCCTCTTGGAATATTACTGTATGTAAAGCTCTTGAAGCAGTGCCTGGCTCATCGTAAGGACTACATCTTTACTATTACTGTCATTGAATGTTAAATCGAAAACATCTCTGAAGCTTGAATTAGATGAGATCTTGCATGTGAAAAGTCCAGAAATATTCATAGTTTCTGAAATCATGAAGATGTGCTTCCTGGGTGCTTCTGAGGGCAACCACTTCCCCTGGGATCATGATGGACATGAACCAGCAACCCACAACAAACGTCAGAATGGGAGCAAGAAAAGGGGAAAAGAAACTAGCAGCCCATTTGTGATGAGTTCAAGGGAGTTCCAAGACCCAAGAGACAGGACCTTGCTGAGCCTGGGATCTGAGGAAGACTGAGTCTGGAGAAGGGTCTTCACGGGTCTCCTAGGACAGCAGTAATTTTTAGATCACGTAGTCTCCTGTAGAAAGGATCATTAGTGGCTTCCCTGAGGGCTCAGGTGGGAGAGAATCTGCAATGCAGGAGACCTAGGTTTGATCCCTAGGTCCCTGCTCCCTGGAGGAGGGCGTGGCAACCCACCTCAGTATTCTTGCCTGGAGAATCCCATGGACAGAGGAGCCTGGCGGGCTACAGTCCACGGGGGTCGCAGGCAATCAGACACGACTGAGCGACTAACTCCTTCACTTCTCTTTCAGGCCCCTCACTGGAGCAAATGTGTGTACTCAACATCCAGGAGGAGAGAAGCCTCCTGAGGGTGTGGGGAAAGAAAAAAACAGGCCACTTGTCTCTGAGCAACTGCACCAGCCTTGGCCTGACTGCTTTGACTTCCTGTTCCGTGAAGCAAGTGTGGAGTGTGACATTCCTAACTCCTCCACAGGCTCTTAAGCTGAGAACAGCAACAGTGGTTGGGAGGGTTAAGTGAGACAATGTAAAAGCCAGTTCGAAAAGTGACTGGCGTGCAGTGTGAGTGCTCCAGAAACAATAAGGGGGCTACAGGGTCATGTTATCGATGCACTGCTCACCCTGCTGCCTCCCAGCACCAACTTTCCTATAAGCTTTTGTTTGAAAAAAGTGGTTTGAGAATTAATAAATTTTGGAAACCAGTGCTAGAACATGACAAGACTAAGTTGCCCTAATTTAGGGCACACATGGTTTGTTGTTATCGTTGTCACTCAGTCATACCCGACTCTTTGCAACCCCATGGACTACGGCACACCAGGCTTCCCTGTCCTTCACTGCCTCCCAGAGTTTGCTCAGATTCATGTCCACTGAGTCGCTGAGATATCTAACACATCATCCTCTGCCACCCCCTTCTCCTTTTGCCTTCAGTCTTTCCCAGCATCAAGGTCTTTTCCAGTGAGTTGGCTCTTTACATCAGGTGGCCAAAGTATTGGAGCTTCAGCTTCAGCATCAATCCTTCCAATGAATATTCAGGGTTGATTTCCTTTAGGATTGTCTGGTTTGATCTGCTTGCTGTCCAAAGGAATCTCAAGAGTCTTCACCAACACCACAATTCAAAAGCATCAGTTCTTTGGCACTCAGCCTTCTTTGTGGTCCAACTCTCACATCTGTACGTGACTACTAGAAAAACCACAGTTTTGATTATAAGGACCTTTGTCAGCAAAGTAACGTTTCTGCTTTTTAATATACTGTCTAGGTTTGTCATTGTTTTTGTTCCAAGAAGCAAGTGTCTTAATTTCATGACTGCAGTCACCGTCCACAGTGACACTGGAGTCCAAGAAAAGAAAGTCTGTTGCTGCTTCCAATTTTTCTCCATCTATTTGCCATGAATTGATAGGACCAGATGCCATGATCTTAGTTTTTGAATGCTGAGTTTCAAGACAGCTTTTTCACTCTTCTCTTTCACTTTCATCAAGAGACTCTTTAGTTCCTCTTTGCTTTCTGCCATTAGGGTGATGTCATCTGCATATCTGAGGTTACTGATATTTCTCCCAGCAATCTTTATTCCAGCTTGTGCTTCATCTAGCCCAGCGTTTCTCATGATGTACTCTGTATATAAGTTAAATAAGCAGAGTGACAATATACAGCCTTGATATTCTCCTTTCCCAACTTTGAACCAGTCTATTGTTCTATGTTCAGTCCTACCTGTTGCTTCTTAACCTGCATATGTGCCTTGGAAGGAATAGTCCCATGTGCTCAAGAGAGGCTAAAACCCAAAGAAGCTTAATGTCTTCCCAGAAAGGAACATGTAAGCTTTACTAAGGAAAAACAATAGAGTGTAATGGGAAAGCACGGGCTTTGGAGTCAGACACATTACAGTTTGAATCCTGGTTCTGCTACTTTAGATGTTTTAGAACTGAATGAATCACTTGATCTCACTAAATCTTATTGTGTTATCTGGAAAGTGGGATAACATACATGCTTAAGGATTAAATGAAAGAAATAAGAGGTTGAAATAAATTTTAATTGTCGTTATTACAGACTCATTATCCAAATTAAAATGATCTTTTCCCCCAAACTCCCCTCCACTGAGTGTTATGCATTTTGTATATTAGTACAGTTTTAAGAGCATATTTCGTATGGTAAGAAATATGTCCTGTTTTTCTTGATTACATGGCTGTATCTTAATGAAAGGTAGATTCACTAAACAAAAAGTGACATTTTAGTATAGACCTCTTTGTTTTATTATAAAAAAAAAAAAAGGCCAAAATTGTGAACCTCCATAGAACCCAGACCAAGCAATATATGGTTACATGCTATGGACTTAGAACATGTGTTGAGCAAGTATAAGTAAAATAAATACAAAGAAGCTATTTCTATTCAAAAAGTATGGTAACATATTAAGCAATTTTCAAAAACTTTTCTCCATTTCACTACAGTATCAAATTTTACTTGAATATTTATATTTCTCTCATTGCACCTCTATACCTAGGTCAGGAAGATCCCCTGGAGGAGGGCATGGCAACCCACCCAGTATTCTTGCCAGGAGAATCCCATGGACAGAAGAGCCTGGCGGGCTACAGTGCATAGGGTCGCAATGAGTTGGACTTAACTGAAGCAACTTAGCACTCACAAGCGATTACTCTACAAATAATCTTCCTTATTTTTCAGAAAAGTAGTTGTTTTATTAAATTAGAGACAAAACGTATCATCTTCATCTACTTAGTGGTATAATGAAGTGGTTGGGGGCACCATTGGCTTTGAGATCTGAGTAACTAACTATAGTACTTTGGCAGTGAATCTCTCTGAGCCACGGTTTCTACATCTGTAAAACGGCAGTAATATTTCCTACCTCATGGAGTTCTGTAGAGATGAGATGTCGTATACAAGGGCCTTACTTAGCCCAGTACCGAGTGTATTAAAATTCAACAAATAGTCCATAAATATTTATGGAGAGAGTATTGTACACTCAGTAATCATGCTCTTTAAATCATAATGTGAAAACTTGGTTTAATGTGAAGAATATATTTGATAACTCTAGAAAGTCATTTCGTAATATGAAATTATACATTAGAGATGTCCACCAACGATGCATTAGTCATATTCAAGAGAACAAAGTAACAAGCTATTTGCCTTTCCTACTTTAAAGGATAACAGCTGTCTATCACAGAGATAAAAGGTCACCAGGAATGGCTTGAAGCAGTGAAAGTGTTAGGCAGTCAGTTATGTCTGACTCTTTGTGACTCTATGGACTGTAGCCCACCAGTCTCCTCTGTCCATGAGTTCTCCAGGCAGGAATATGGGTTGCCATTCCCATCTCTAGGAGATCTTCCCATCCCAGGGACTGAACACGGATCTCCCACATTGCAGGTGTATTCTTTCTCGTCTGAGTCACCTGGAAAGGAGTGGCTTACTGTTTATAGCAAATTGCTTAGCAGACCAGAGAAATAGTTGGTCTTTACAAGAAACCACCTTAGTGGTTTATTTCAGCATTAGTTATTTATTTTGCAACAGATAACTGAATACTTGTTTTCATAACACTTAAGTGAACTTTGAATTCTTATTGATACAAACCAAGTGCTAAAAAGTGCCGGCATAGAGTCTTGCATGTGATGTTGACAAGGTGAAAATGAAGTTAGTGAACTCCTTATGCACCACTGTGGTCTGTGATGGGTCTTGAAATACAAAGATAAATACCATGCAGTTTTCACTTTCCAGAAACTCACAGATTAGTGCCCTTAGGTACACAGTTATGCAACAGATGGGTAGTTGGTATTATCCTTGACCTTAAACCACATTTTCACGGTGTTTGCCTTGTCTGATGCTCAATATCTCTCACAGGAAAACAGTAACTTTTCTCCTGAGATGTCTTTAAGATGAATAAAAGTTTTAATACAGAAGGGAGATTTCACCATACGACGTAATTTCCCTTCCAGTTACATCAGAAAAACAAAGTATAAAATAAGATGGCACAGACAGGACAGACAGAAAGGTTCTATTTCAGAGGCCGTGGGCCTGGGTGGGACAGTTCAGTCACTAAGTCATGTCCGACCCTTTGCAACCCCATGGACTGCAGCATGCCAGGCTTCTCTGTCCTTCACCATCTCCTGGAGTTGGCACAAACCCATGTCCATTGAGTCAATGATACCACCCGCCCATCTCACCCTCTGTCGCCCCTTCTCCTGGGTGGGACGTGTGCAGGTAAAAGGAACTGCACCTGACTACCTATATCTCATGCTCTTCCTTGAACCCTGATTCCTTCAACATCCAGGGCATCAGTCCATCTACATAACTGGAGACAGTGTCCTGAGGACTCCAGAACAGAACCTCCTATCCCTGCTTCAGCCGCAACTGAGGTCACGCCCAGGACCCCCCCAGGATTCCGGGGAAAGTTAAGGAAAATGCTAGTAAGGGTCACCTTGAATCTCTTCAGCTTTAGACCTTGACAGCATCAAGAGCTGGGCGTAGGAAGAGTTTTATACTAAGTTGAAGAACCAAAGGCAGTGAACTTTCCTGAAGATACCCTGCAGCTTACTTTGTATCTAAGTCTCAAGTCAACAAAATACAAAGGACTGAAGCAGATCCTTGTTGCCAGGGGCCAAGGCTGGTGAGAGAGGACTGACTGCAAAGAAGCCGCTGGAAACTTTTTGGGTGACGGAAATATTTTCTATCTTCATTGTGGTGCATGGTTACCTGACTGCATGTCTCTCTCAGAATTCATAGCACTGTACACTTTCAAAGATGGGTTTTACTCTCTATGCTGTATTGTTTAAGAAATTAAATATATGAAGTGCAATATTCAAACCCTGTTTGGTCTATGTAGCAAAGTCCAAATACCTTTTAAAAATTATTTCCTCTTGCTTCTTAAAAAATCATTTCAAAAGGAAATTTCAAAGAGACTGATTTCTACACCCTCGTGTTCATTGCAGCATTGTTTATAATAGTCAAGGCATCAACACACGAATGGATAAAACAGTTTGGCATATACTTGTCGTTGTTGTCACAGCCACTAAGTCTGACTCTTTGTAACCCATATGTATGTGTGTGTGTGTCATATACTAAGTCTGACTCTTTGTGACCTCATATGTGCATGTGTGTGGCATATATATACTCAATGTATAAAAAATGAATAAGCAGTAACGTCAATCAAATAGAATTGGGAAACCAGAGACAGAGCTCCCACGTTCTGCGCTGATAGCAGAGCCCAGGGCAGTAAAGACTCCTCTCCTTTCCTATCAAGACTCAGCCAATGAAAAGCCATGGACCCTTGCTTTACTGAATCCAACTTCCTTTTTTTCTCTATAAAAGCATTCTCCTTCCCTTACCTTATGAGACTTGCCTGTGGCTCACCATGGTTGGAGACTCAAATTGCAATCATCCTTTTTGATCCCAAATAAACCTATCTCTGGTAGAGAAACATCTGGCAGCGTATTTGTTACAGGACAACAAATGGAATCTTTTTTTTTTTTTTTAAAGTCCCTCAGTCATGTCTGACTCTTCTGTCCATGAAATTCTTCAGGCAAGAATACTGGTGTGGGTTGCCATTCTCCTCTCCAGGGGATCTTCCCAACCCAGAGCTTGAAGCCACGTCTCCCACACTGCAGGCAGATTCTTCACTGTCTGAGCCACCAGGGAAGACACAACAAATGGAACTGTATTCAGACATGAAAAAGAAGGAAATCCTGCCATTTGCAACACCATGGACGGACTGTGAGGATATTATGCTAAGTGAAACAGGTCAGAGAAAGACAAACACCGTATGATATCGTTCATAGGGAGACTAAGGAAACATCTCACAGAAACCAAAAACAGATGGGTGGTTGCCATGAGCAACTATACAAGCATGCAGACAGTCAAAAGGTACAAACTTCCAGTTATAAGATGAGTAAGTTCTAGGGACATAATGTGACCATGGTTAACGATACTGTGTTGTGCACTTGAAAGTTGCTAAGAGAGTTAATTTTAAATGTTCTCACCATATACACAGACACAGAGCTGTTACTATGGTGGGGGTGATCGACGCGTTAACTCACTTTATTGTGGTAAACATTCTGCAACATGTACATATATCAAGTAGCCCTTAAACTTACACAATGGTTATATGTCAATTATATTTCAATAAAGCTGGAAAAAATTCTCCTCAAGATCAGTATTGTGGATCTCACATTTTAAAAAGCAAAACTATGGGGCTTCTCTGGTGGTCTAGTGGTAAACAATCCACGTCCAAATGCAGGGGACATGGGTTTGATCCCTGGTCTGGGAAGATCTCACATGCCGGGGGGCAATTAAGCCCATGTGCCACAATGACTGAGCTCACGCCCCACAACTACTGAAACCCACACCCCGAGAGCCCGTGTTCTACAAGAGAAGCCACCGAAATGAGAAGCCTGAGCATCGCAAAGAACAGTAGCCCCCTCTTGCCACAACCAGAGAAAGCCAAACCAGCAGTGGAGACGCAGCACAGTCAAAAATAAATAAATAAACCTTTTTAAAAGTGAAACTATTAATAAGAAGAAAATGCTAAGATAGAAGTGAAACCATTGATTAAAAATAATATCTGATAAGCACAATGCTACAGACTTTACATGAACTACCTAATTTAAAGTGTACAGCACTATGGGTTGTTACCACTATTCAAAAAAAAAATATCAAGAGGCACAGAATTAAGAAGGTTAACCAACAATCCACAGATGACAGATGATAAAACCAGAACTCAAATCTAGAGCAGATGTCCATCAAAGTACAAGCTTTTTAATCTTACTTTATTATATTCTTTCCTAGTGGCTCAGATGGTAAAGACTCTTCCTGCAATGCAGGAGACTCAGCTTCAATCCCTGGGTCAGGAAGATCCTCTGGAGAAGGAAATGGCAACCCATTCCAGTGTTCTTGCCTGGAGAATCCCATGGACAGGGGAGCCTGGCGGGCTATAGTCCATGGGGTCACAAAGAGTCAGACCCTACTGAGCAACTAACACACACTCATATTCTTTCTAATCAAGGGGCGGCACTTCCTTTATTTCCTTCAGTATTATTATATTGCTGGAAAATATTTTGCTAAGAAAGCTCAAAATAACTTGGAAGCCAGAGCACTGTGTGAGTGAGGTCAAAGGGCAGGAGTTTCTGGATGTACGTATTAGTGTTGCTGGCAAAAGGGCAGGAGAAACCTCTGAGCTGTGGCATCTTTTTGTTCAAGGGGGAAAATGATAGGCACTGTCATTGGCTGAATTATGGGCCCCAGAGATACCTGGATGTCCTTCTAGTCCCTGGAATGTTGCTTTCTACGGCAAAAGGGACTTTGCAGAGGTAGCAAAGTGAAGGATTTACTGAAATGGAAAAATTACCATGGATTATCTCAGTGGCAAGGTTCCCCCCAGGGCAGGTCAATGTTGATATGTTGGACTTGGACCCCCCCCCCCACAAATGTCTTAACATGTTAGAAGAAGGAGCTTTTTATTCAAGCTCATGCTATTAGCTATCTGAGGAAAAACAGATGACTCCCCAGTATTTAGCTAACAGTCTAAATGAGCTTTGTAGCCCCCAGTCAGAAGTGCTAGAGGTGTAAAGAGTGATGGATGTACGAATTTTGTGATTATAAGAGTCAGTGCTCATCACTTCTGTGACCTGAAGCCCGAGTGTGGCCAGGATTTGAACTTGGCATTAGAGTTTGGTCTCACATAATGAGTAAACTGTGTGTGTGCTTGGCCGCTCAGTCATGTCCAACTCTTTGCGACCCCCTAGACTGTACCCTGCCAGGCTCCTCTGTCTGTGGGATTCTGCAGGCAAGATTACTGGAGTGGGTTGCCATTTCCTCCTCCAGGGGATCTTCCTGACCCAGGGATTGAACCCGAGTCTCCTGTGTCTCCTGCACTGCAGGCAGATTCTTTACCCGCTGAGCCATCGGGGAAACGCAGGCTCCAGAATGAGAGGTTTAGGTCCAGCATTTACTGTTATATGACCTTGAGCAGGTCAGTTCAGTTCAGTTCAGTCATTTTACCTCAAAAAGTCCATCTGTTAAAGGGGAAAATGGTACTTACCTCAAAGAGGTGTTGTGGAGGACCAAGTAAAATAATGCACATGAAGCATTTGGCTCAGGACTGACTTGATTCCAGTACTCGGTAAACCTCAGCTTCCTCTGCTGGTATTTCCTCCCTCTGCCCAGGAAGTTCAAGGAAGAGCTCCCTCTACAGGTGAGCAGTGGTTAGCTCTCTTTCTCTGGCCCTGCAGAGTCTGGGGCCAATGCCAGCTGTCATGCCTATTAGTGCTGAGCAGAGAGAAAAATGTTGTCCCTGCTTATAGATGTCCCTGTCCCAAAGATGTTGGTCCCTGTCACCAAAAGTTCTCACCAGTAACCTACAAGTGGATTTACACTCTGTATGTGGAACTCTTTCCAAGAAGATCCCCTCTGCCTCAGTAGAGGCCCCAGAAATAAAGTGAAGTTGCTCAGTCGTGTCTGACTCTTTGCGACCCCATGGACTGTAGATCCACCAGGCTCCTCCATCCATGGGATTCTCCAGGCAACAGTACTGGAGTGGGTTGCCATTTCCTTCTCCAGGGGGATGTTCCCGACCCAGGGATCGAGCCGGGTCTCCCACATTGTATGCAGACGCTTTACCATCTGAGCCACTAAAACCTCACTCTTTACCATTAAAAATTATGACTCTCCTTGAATGGAATGATCAACATTTAAATCACTATATAATGAACATCTTTTGCAAAGCAATACCAAAGCATAAGACGACTTCCAGTTACCACCAAAGACTGAAAGAGTAATTCACCACCTGATTAAGTGCATGTGCTGAAGACACAAACACTACCGGTTGAGGTAGTCTTAAATATACATGCAAAAACCTCACTAATTTGCATACAGTGTTGAAAAAGTGCTTTCGACATCACCTTATTTTAAGACACGAGTTTTGTAAATATGGTTATTATTGAGGTCTCTATCTCTTTGGGAAATAAAGGATCAACATATTTTTTAGAAAGAACAAATATGTAAATCACAATAATAAAACTATAATATTATTCATTTATAACTATGGCTTCCTTGAAC
>SJYC01116884.1:0-14277 GCA_006408675.1 Madoqua kirkii | reverse complement strand
CACCCTCCCACCCACACTCCCTAAACAGATGAGACTCCATAACAGGGAACCAGACAGGTAAATAGAGATAAACATGAGCATTAAAGTATTGGCCTGAGTTCTGAAAGAAGGCCATTATGAAGTTATTTGGTCCTCTTTTCCAGAGTCTTCACGATAATTCCCAATGCGGGGTTGGTGTTTTTGGGTTTGGGGAAATAGGGACAAAGAAGTCTTTTGTAAATGCTGGTTGTATTTTATACTGAACTTGAAAGACGAGTACTGTTGAGCAGCCTTTGCTTCATCAGTCTGTGCTATGTTTTAGGCACTGTGCTAAGCTGTGCTTTGTCTTCCAACAATCCCAGGTGCCACTGTCTACCCTTTGCAATCAACAAAGCTGAAATGTAGTCACGTGGCCGTGGTCGCCCACCTAGTAAGTGGCTGAGTGGTTCTTCAAATTCAGGACCACCTGCCTTTTATGCTACGTTCTCTTCCTTTCTGAAATGATGATTTTTTTTTTAAAGCTAATGTTTAAATTCACCAAAGTGGCAGTAGGTAGATGAAAAACCTATATAAGTAAGGGGTATGTTACTGTGAGATGTCTTTTGTCAAAGACAGAGCAAAGTCAACCTTAAGATATACAGTAGCCCTTCACCTTTCCAGTGCTGGAGGCAGTTAAGGTTGTCAAAATAAATATATACCGCAGGGAGTGGGTTTGTGAAACATTTGTACCTGCATTTATAGCCACATCATCTCTAAGGGTACCTTAAGTACGGAAAGCCGTAAACTAAGAATGATATATCATGCTTTCAGGAGATGGGCCCCAAAAGGTTAGACCAAAGTGTGCTTCCTGCAAGCACCAAGCTGATCATTTATAATATCTGACAAACAGAAGGGATATTGTTTGTGGTGTTCTATGTATTGATCACTAGGTTGTGATGGAGCCAAATTTAAAACGTGAAATATAGGTCAACCAGAGGTTACATATGTTGGAAATCTAATTCATGTCAGAGGTAGGTTTAAAGCTTATAACTGATTTACTTAATTACAGGTAAAAGCCTTCCATCCGATATAACTAATGGTAATAGCATTCTGCTTTAAAGAAATCACATTTCACCTTGTTAGTCTGTACTAAATATACAGTAGTCTTCCAATAATTTAATATCTGTTGTGAAAGACAATGGGATTCTTTATTCAAATGGATATTGTAAATTAGATAAAGTTGAAGGAATTTTGACTGCTTTTACAACATCCTGTGATAAGAAAGTGAATTAAAAGAACTCAGTCAGTTTTCAAATATATATATATTTGTATTCAGACATAGACACAGCTTGGAGTGGGTGGACTCACATTAAAAACCTGGCAGCATCAGTAGCTGGCAAAAATATCATTTTTTTTAACTGAGAGAATGCAGAATACCTTTTATGTAAGGACAAAAAGTTCTCAAAATGATCAAGAGAGAAAATTATACTTTGCTCTGGAACTTTTTGGTAAAATGCCATGATGGTGATTACTTATAATAAGGGAGTAGAAGGTATATGATTAAGCATACTTTACGGTTGTATTTATAGAGCTTCCTCACCTTGTAGAAGAGCTGTGATTCAGAGAGTTTGGTTGCAAACCAAACCTCTTTTCTGTTGCCTCTCTTTTGGAGCTCCAGGATGGGTTTCAGAAGCTGTGCGGGCAAGTCAGTTCCTCTCTTGGTGTTGTCAATGTTTCCTTATCTGTAAAACAAGGTGATAAGAGTGAGAACATCCTCAATTAAAAAAAAAATTTTTGAGTAATGAAAAATACATATTCATCATTCAGGAAAAGACTGGAAATTATAGTCGCTTAATATATATGAGTTGAATGAAGAAACTGCTCTCTTTTTTTTTTTAAAGGAAACTACAGAAGAGTATAAAGAAAAATAATAGCTAGATCGCCTACAGTTCAACATTTTGCTTTTAACATTTTCCTTTCAGATTTTTCTTTTTGGGGAAGGACACATGAACTTTTCCCCTTGTACTAAATTGTGCGTGTGCTTTGGGATCAGCTTTATTCATGAAACCTTTCCCCAGGACCTTCACTGTTGTCAGAGAATTTGATTTCTGTGCCCTGTTGTCTTGTCCAAGCCCGAGTTCCAGGTCTTTCTCTCTGGTCTTCTATCTCTTCTGCATCAGGCTTCCATTTCTGCCCATCTGAATATGTCCCTTAAGTGCCTCAGACTTCAAGTCCTCAAATTTATCTTTCTCTTCTGGTGCTTGACCCATTTTTCTTCCTCTGTTTCCCCTACTGTTAACAACTCCACTCAGCTTGTTCATGTTGGAAATTTTGGTGGTATCCAGCTTTTTTTGGCTTGTGTATAACAATGTAATGTAATTCACTGCTTAAATGCTTGATAAATGACGTGGAAATCACCCCTCAGGGTGAAATGCCTGGGCCAGCATTGGATCCATCTTAAAAGAATCAACACACACATCCAGATTGCCTTTCAGTTGATGCCCCAATCCCCACCCACCTCTGCAGCAGTACATCCTAATTCCCATCTCACTGCATCCTAGCTAATTGTGGATGTTGACTTTTTAAAAATTGATGCTAATTTAATAGGAAAAGCATAGAATTTCTTACTGTTTTTAAACAAGCATTTCTTTAATTGCTGGTAAGGATGAGCTTTGAACATTCTTGTGTTAATAGCTTCCATATTCCAGCTGTAAAAGTGTGTAATTCCATGATTTCCATCAGTGACTATTTACTGATTACAAATTTAATCTTTGTACTAATCAGAAAACAAAAATAAAACCATCTCAAAGGCCACTCAGTATGAAGTAGGGCTTGGGCTCTGTGGAGGATGTTGTGTGTTAGGAAGCCTTTCATTGAATTTTATAGAATCTGGGACTTGCCTTCTTTCAGTTTTCATATTTTTACTTTGCATGCTTTTCACTTCCACTTGTTTTCTCCTTCATTTATCTGGACCACATGTCTCCAGTGTCTGACAGAGGTAGTCAGGAATCATGGTTTCCTTGATACTGCTATCAGGAAGGAAAACTTTTCCTGTAACCACTTATGTTTAGTTTGGTGGGTAGCTCAGTCGGTAAAGAATCTGCCAGCAGTACAGGAGACCCAAGTTTGATCCCTGGGTTGGGATGATCCCCTGGAGAAAGAAACCAAGGCAAACCACTCCAGTACTTCTGCCTGGAAAATCCCATGGACAGAGGAGCCCGGTGGGCTGCAGTCCATGGAATCGCAAGAGTCAGACGTGACTTAGCAATTAAAACCACCCCCTCGAAATGAACTGACAAAAGAGATTCGAAAGAGAAAAGGTAGATTTTTAAAATTCATGTACATTCAGGCCAAGTTCACAGAAAAATGTGATTCAAGAAGGCAAGTTAGAATTAGGGGCTTTCATATCACCTTGGGGCTTCCCCAGGGCTCAGTGGTAAACAATCCATCTGCCAGTGCAGGAGACACAGGAGATGCAGATTCGATCCCTGGTCGGAAAGATCACCTGGAGGAGGAAGTAGCAACCCACTCGTATTCCAGCCTGAAAACCTCCATGGACAGAGGAGCATGGCCCGCTAGAGTCCAAAGGTCACAAAGATTCAGAAATGACTGAGCACAGACACGCCTATCACCTTAACATGGGAAGAGCACCTATGGGAAGACAGATGGCTTTTAGGAGAGACCGATGGGCTCTTAGGAGAATAAATGGAGATACGATATTTCATGACAAGATCTATTTAGGTGTGGTGCAAGCTTCTAGTCTCAGGTCGTAAGAGTCATCTTCCTGGAAGGGGATTTATGTCAATTCAATTCTTTTTTGAAAGGCTCTGCTTTCAGGCAGATAAAGGAGTTCGGGGGGAAAAAAAAGGCATTTATTCTCAGATGCCTTCAGCTCAAAATGGTTTTTATGCCACAATGGAATATTCTGGACCTCATCACTGCCATTTAATATGGAATAACCTGAAGCAATGGGTTTTTAAAGTACATAATTAGGTTCCATGAATTCAGGCAGCAAATAATTCTCGGAAACCCCCTAAGTGCCAGGCATTGTGGTTAGGATTATAGAGATGAAACCATAATCTTTGTTCTCAGTGGCAGACAGACTGGAAGTATATGGGGCTCTAATTTTTCCTGGCTTTGGTAATAAATTATACGCAGTGAACTTTTGGATGTGTAGGCTTAACTTGAATTTTGTGTGACTGTTTTTGAGTGAACACTTGCAATCTGGCATTTTCCCTTGTGCTTAGTAACCAGTCATAATTGCTGACATCACTGGGCTACATTTCTGATAAGTGAGCTTCAGCACCTGCCCAGAGCCTTCCCCTCTACACTGCTTTGTCCTCTTCTTTTCAGATGTCAAGTAACAATTGAGGAAGGATGTTACATTTCATTGCCTCCAATAGAGAAATTGTGTGTTACAGTGATAGTAGTCATGAGTTCCTGAGTCCTGAGGATCTGTTTACCCATAAATACTTAAAATAAAATAAAGCAAATCATAATATTAAAAAAAAACAGGAAATTATTGGAGGCATAGATATAAAAATAGACTGTAATTCTGTTTTGTTAAAAGTCCTGTTTAACACTGATTAAGTAATAGGCTTGGGACAAAACTGAGCATTCAGCTTTCAAATGTGCTTAGAGTCTACATTCCATGTTAACAGTTTCATAGAAGGATCTCGGAAACAACATAGCCAGGGCTAGCAATTTTTTTGAGAAACGGAATTGCGTGTGAATATGCAATCTGCACAGCTTTCCCACTTTGCTATTGGAGAAGTGAATAATCCTAATTATTCTACCTC
The DNA here is from genome assembly GCA_006408675.1 of Madoqua kirkii. Classification (NCBI taxonomy): domain Eukaryota; kingdom Metazoa; phylum Chordata; class Mammalia; order Artiodactyla; family Bovidae; genus Madoqua; species Madoqua kirkii. The sequence goes on along the minus strand of SJYC01116884.1, from coordinate 9,520 downwards.
ATAATTTCTGGGAGAAATTCATTGGTTTCTCTTCCTTTCTCCCTTAAACATTTAAAGAATATTTATGTACTGTAACAGGCATGAGGCATATGGCAATGAAACTACGTCAACTAAATAAAAAAAATCTCTGGAGGATAGGATAAAAGTTCCCTAAAGCAGGCCAGTAGGCAGCCAGGGCTAAGAGTCACAGAACTGGGGACTTCGCTGACAATCCAGTGGTTAAGACTTTACCTTTCAATGCAGGGGTGCAAGTTTGATCCCTAATCAGGGAGCTAAGATTCCACATGCCTCACAGTCAAAAAACCAAAACATAAAACAGAAGCAATATTGTAACAAATTCAGTAAAGACTTTAAAAATAGTCTACATCCAAAAAAAAATTATTAAGAATAAAAGAGTCACTGGATTAGAGAAGGGACAAGGAGAAAAGAATGTGGGTGACTTGACTCTGATATGGAAAGGAACTCAGATCATGCCGAGCTTGATGCAGCTGTGTGATGACTGTTTTCCTTCATCCTAACAGCATAGGGAAGTCAATAAAAGATGGAAAGTGGCTAGCGTGGCTGGGGACAAGGTCACAGTGCAGAGGCTAACTGCTCTAACTAACTACCTGCTCTAACTAACTGCTCTAACTAACTAACTGGTCTAACTAACTGGTCAGGAGATGCAGCTGGCACTCTGCGCAGTGCTGGAGGTATGGGGACTCAGGGTGTATGCTGGGGAGGGGATACGTTTGCTGATGGATTGGACTTGGTGACACCAGGGAAGAAGAGAGGTAGACATCAAGGGTACCTCCTGAGTCTGTGGTTTGCCCAATTGGATGGGTGACGGTGTGATTAATGTTTCACACTTGGGGAGGCAAGGAGTATGGCAAGGTACTGTGGGGCATCTCTTTTAAAGCATTTTTACTTATTTTTAATTTCTTTTATTTGTGTTTTATTTTTGGCCTTGCTGGGTCTCCATTGCTTCGCTCGGGCTTTCTCTAGCTGTGGTGTGTGGGATCTCACTACGGTGGCTGCTCTCGTTGCGGAGCCTAGAGGGCATGGGTTCTGTTCCCCTCAGCATGAGGGATCTTCCAGGGCCAGGGATCAAACCCATGTACCCCGTACTGGCAGGCAGACTCCCACCCACTGGACCACCAGGGAAGACCCTGTGGAGGACATCTTTTTACAAAGCTGCTTATGCATCTGAAGTTAGAATATAGACTGGAATCATGAAATTTGCTTTTCTAAGACTATGAGAAAGTTGAAAATTCAGCCAAGTGTTTTTCTCCCTAAGGCTCAAACGTCCTGTTGGATTTCTTTTTGATTCATTTGGGTTGAGCAAGTCCTGTGATAAATTTTAATGAAACAAAGTCACTTGTTCCAAGGTGAGCTTAGGAATGAAAACTCAGTAGCCCATAAAAGAAAACACTTGAGATGCTTTCAATAATTATTTACAGTCTAATATAGTCTTAAGTAAACCTTGTGTTATGTAATATCATAACCCTACTGTTGTTTAGAGTTTATCCCAATTTATGTTCAGCCACAGAAAGGAGATCAAACCAGTCAATCCTAAAGGAAATCAACCCTGAATATTCACTGGAAGGACTGATGCTGAAACTGAAGGTCCAATACTTTGGCTAGCTAATGTGAATAGCCAACTCTTTGGAAAAGACCCTGATGCTGGGAAAGACTGAATGCAAAAGGAGAAGAGAGAGGCAGAGGATGAGATAGGTAGTATCGCGAACTCAATGGACGTGAATCTGAGCAAACTCTGGGAGATGGTGGACAGAGAAGCCTGGTGTGCTGCAGTCCATGGGGTCTCAAGGCGTCAGACATGACTTAGAGACTGAACAATAAGGTTTGCACGTAAGATAGCAAGTACGTGCTCTTCTCTCCCTAAGAGAAGGTTTTAGACAAATTAGAAGGTTTTCAAGGGAGAACAGCCAAAGTAATTAGGAGCTGAAAGAACTGATTTATGAGCCAAGATTAGAAGAGGTAAATGCATTTTGTTTGGCTAGCTGACAAATAAAGGTGACGTCAATCAGCAGTAAGTACAAAGGAAACAATTACGTTTTGTATAAAAATATGAAAGGAATTTTCCCTTTTTCCTGGTTCTCCCTCCCCTAAACTCTCTTTATTCTTCAAATGTTGATCCTGGTGAACATGTTGTGAAATGAATGTAAAGCATCTGATGTTAAAAGCTATTCAGTGAATACTGAAAATCTACAAAGTTAGCTAGGAATGCAACGTTCTGATGAGTTGATTTGCTGGATAAAGTTAATTATCCTGTGAATAGTAGCTGTGTGGAGGCAAAAAGCATCAGGATAGGGCTTTTCCTTGTAACTCTTTCAGGAGCACATTATTTCAATGGCATTTCTCAAAATGATGAACATGACATGAGCTTAATAAAATTTCATTTCCTTTGTGAATTTACAATTCATAGTTCAATGGGATTTGTTTTGTTTTGGTATGGTCTTGGGTTTCCTAAACGGTTGATTTATTTTACCAACCTATGCATTTCTCCAAGTAAGGATTCACTGATGAACTGGGACAATAGGCTGGAAACTGTCATACTAAATTGAAGACTGGGTAAGGGCACAAGGCCTGCATGGGTTGAGGCCCAGTGTAGGTGGAATGTAAGACCTCCTGGCCAAAGCTGCAGCCTCCTCCATGTTCCCAATGAGAATTGCCAACTGTGTGACCCTGGAGAGCCATTTGACATCTCTGAGCCTCAGTATCCTCAACTGTAAAATAAGAAAAGCAATTTCTATCTCTCAGGACTGTAGCAAGGCATCATTCAATGAGTTAATGTACATAAGATGCTTAACACAGAGAGAACAAGATGACGGAGGAGTAGGTGGACGTGGAGTACATCTCTCTGCAGATACATCAGGGATACGCCTTCAGACACAGAAGTGCATGCAGAACACCAGCTGAGAGCAGACAGGGGTACCTGACCAGTGGAAAAGAAGATATAGGACCACGCAAAACTCAGTAGGATGAGGAACTAGGGGGAAAAACACGAGTATTAACAGGACTCGACCTGCCCTCGGTGGATGGGGGAACTGAAGCAGGGGTCCGATCCCCACAGCAGGGCGGTTGACTGAGTCAGAGGAGAAACATTTAGGGCTGAGAGTGAAACAGCTGATCTGTGGCAGCCTAAATGGAATGAGAATCAGACAGCTCCTGCCACAGCCATACATACCCCAGACAGGAACACTGGTCTTCCGGAAGGTGCAGCAGCTGGGAGCTGGAGTCTAAGGATTGTGGAGCAATCCCAGGGTGAGGGCTGCTGTTAACTGCAGAGACAGGTTGAGGGGATGTGAGGGAGGAGACCATGGTGGGAAATGCCAGTGGAGGAAAGCCAGGCAGCCATGGAATCAGGGCGATACTGCTGAGTCATGTGTCAGGGATGGAGCCCCCACCATAGCCTCTCTCTTCCCACACGCCAGCATCAGCAGCTGAGCAATAGGGAGGCTGGCCCATCAAGTGCCTGACACACTGAACTACAGAGTAGGACCCCACCCAGGATGCCCCTTTAAATGCCTTAAGAGCCAATCTACAGAGTAGCACCCCAGCCAGGGGGGCCCTCTATGTGCCTGACATGCCAAATAACAGAGAAGGACCCCAGACCAGTTCAGTTCAGTTCAGTCACTCAGTTGTGTCCAACTATTTGTGACTCCATGGAATGAAGCACGCCAGGCTTCCCTGTCCATCACCAACTCCCAGAACTTGCTCAAACTCATGTCCATTGAGTCAGTGATGCCATCCAACCATCTCATCCTCTCTCGATCCCTTCTACTCCCACCTTCAATCTTTCCCAGCATCAGGGTCTTTCCTAGTGAGTCAGTCCTTCTAATCAGGTGGCCAACGTATTGGAGCTTCAGCTTTAGCATCAGTCTTTCCAATGAATATTCAGGGTTGATTTCCTTTAGGCTAGACTGGTTGGATCTCCTTGCAATCCAAGGGACTCTCAAGAGTCTTCTCCAACACCACAGTTCACAAGCATCAATTCTTTGGCGCTCAGCCTTCTTTATAGTCCAACTCTCACATCTATACATGACTACTGGAAAAACCATAGCTTTGACTAGGTGGACATTTATTGGCAAAGTAATGTCTCTGCTTTTTAATATGCTGTCTAGGTTGATCATAGCTTTCCTTCCAAGGAGCAAGCATCTTTTAATTTCATGACTGCAGTCACCATCTGCAGTGATTTTGGAGCCCCGCAAAAATAAAATCTCTCACAGTTTCCATTGATTTCCCCATCTATTTCCCATTAAGTGATGAGACCAGATGCCATGGTCTTAGTCTTCTAAATGTTGAATTTTAAGCCAGCTTTATCACTTTCCTCTTTCACTTTCATCAAGAGGCTCTTTAGTTCTTCTTTGCTTTTTGCCATAAGGGTGGTATCATCTGCATATCTGAGGTTATTGATATTTCTCCTGGCAATATTAATTCCAGCTTGTGCTTCATCCAGCCTGGCATTTCTCATGATATACACTGCATATAAGTTAAATAAGCAGAGTGACAATATACAGCCTTGATGTACTCCTTTTCCTATTTGGAACCAGTCTGTTGTTCCATGTCCAGTTCTAACTATTGCTTCTTGACCTGCACACAGATTTCTCAAGAGGCAGGTCAGGTGGTCTGGTACTCCCATCTCTTGAAGAATTTTCCACAGTTTATTGTGATCCACACAGTCAAAGGCTTTCGCATAGTCAATAAAGCAGAAATAGATGTTTTTCTGGGACTCTCTTGCTTTTTCCATGATCTAGCAGATGTTGGCAATTTGATCTCTGGTTCCTCTGCCTTTTCTAAAACCACCTTGAACATCAGGGAGTTCACGGTTCACGTATTGCTAAAGCCTGGCTTGGAGAATTTTGAGCGTTACTTTACTAGGATGTGAGATGAGTGCAATTGTGCGGTAGTTTGAGTATTCTTTGGCATTGGCTTTCTTTGGGATTGGAATGAAAACTGAGCTTTTCCAGTCCTGTGGCCACTGCTGAGTTTTCCAAATTTGCTGGTTTTCTGATACTATCTTTAAAGTTTTCAAGGTACAGTATCATGTCATCTGCAAACAGTGAGAGCTTCACTTCTCTTTTCCAATCTGGATTCCTTTTATTTCTTTTTCTTCTCTGATTGCTGCAGCTAGGAATTCCATAACAATGTTGACTAATAGTGGCAAAAGTGGACATCCTTGTTTTTTTCCTTACGTTATGGGAGATGCTTTCAGTTTTCACCATTGAGAATAATGTTCACTGTAGGCTTATCATATATGGACTTTACTGTGTTGAGGTAGATTCCTTCTATGCCCCTTTTTTGAAAAGTTGTAATCATAAATGGGTGCTGAATTTTGTCAAAGGCTTTTTTGCATCTACTGAGATTATCATATGGCTTTTATCTTTCAATTTGTTAATGTGGTGTATCACACTGATTGATTTGTGTATATTGAAGAATCCTTGCACCCCTGGAATAAACCCAACTTGATCATGGTGTATGAGCTTCTTAATGTGTTGCTGAATTCTGTTTGCTAAAATTTTGTTGAGGATTTTTGCATCTATGTTCATCAGTGATATTGGCCTGTAGTTTTCTTTTTGTGTGTTGTCTTTGTCTGGTTTTGGTATCAAAACCAGATGGTGGCCTCATAGAATGAGTTTGGAAGTGTTCCTTCCTCTGCAATTTTTTGAAAGAGTTTTAGAAGGAGAGGCATTAGCTCTTCTCTAAATGTTTGATAGAATTCTCTTGTGAAGCCATCTGGTCCTGGCTTTTGTTTTTGGGGAGATTTTTGATCACAGCTTCAATTTCAGTGCTTGTAATTGGGTTGTTCACAATTTCTATTTCTTCCTGGTTCAGTCTTGGAAGATTGAACTTTTCTAAGACTCTGTCCATATCTTCCAGGTTATCTGTTTTATTGCCATTGATCATAATAGTCTCTTATAATCCTTTGTATTTCTGCATTGTCTGTTGTAACCTCTTCTTTTTCACTTCTAATTTTGTTGATTTGATTCTTCTCTGTTTCTTGTTGAGTCTGGCTATAAGTTTGTCAAATTTGTTCATCATCTCAAAGAACCAACTTTTAGTTTTATTCATCTTTACCATTGTTTCTTTCACTTTTTTTTCATTTATTTCTGCTAAGATCTTTATGATTTCTTTCCTTCTACTAATTTTGGGGGGTTTTGTTGTTGTTCTTCTTTTTCCAGTTGTTTTAGGTGTAAAGTTAGGTTGTCTATTTGGTGCTTTTCTTGCTTCTTGAGGTAGGATTGTTTTGCTATAAACTTTCCTCTTAGAACTGCTTTTGCTGCATCCCACAGGCTTTGAGGTGTGCTTTCATTGTCATTGTTTCTAGAAATGTTTTTATTTCCTTTTTGATTTCCTTGGTAACCTGTTGGTTATTTAGAAACGTGTTGTTTAATCTCTGTGTGTTTGTGCTTCTTACAGTTTTTTTCTTGCAATTAATATCTAGTATCATAGTGTTCTGGTCAAGAAGATGTTTGATATGATTTCAATTTTCTCAGATTTACTGAGGTTTGATTTGTGACCCAAGATGTGGTCTATCCTGGAGAATGTTCCATGTGCACTTAAGAAGGTGTATTTTTCTGCATTTGGATGGACTGTCCTGAAGATATCAATGAGATCCATCTCATCTAAGGTATCATTTAAGGCTTGTGTTTCCATATTGATTGTCTGTTTTGATGATCGGTCTATTGGTGTGAGTGGGGTGTTAAAGTCTCCTACTATTGTGTTACTGTCAATTTCTCCTTTTATGTCCGTTAGTGTTTGTCTTATGTATGGAGGTGTTCCTACACTGGGTGCACAGATATTTACAATTGTTATGTCTTCTTCTTGGATTGATCATTATGTAGTGTCCTTCCTTATCTCTTGTAATCTTCTTTATTTTAAGGTCTATTTCGTCTGATATGAGAATTGCTACTCCAGCTTTCTTTTGTTTCCCATCTGCATGGAATATATTTTTCCATTCTCTCACTTTCAGTCTATATGTGTCTTGAGGCCTGAAGAGGGTTTCTTGTAGACAGCATATATATGGGTCTTGTTTTTGTATCCATTCAGCCAGTCTGTGTCTTTTGGTTGAAGCATTTAATCCACTTACATTTAAAGTAACTATTGGTATATATGTTCCTATTGCCATTTTCTTAATTGTTTGGGATTGATTTTGTAGATCTTTTTTTCTTCTGTTGTATTTCTTGACTATATAAGTCCCTTTAACATTTGTTGTAAAGCTGGTTTGGTGGTACTGAATTCTCTTAACTTTTGCTTGTCTGAAAAGCTTTTTATTTCTCTATCAATTTTGAATGAGATCCTTGCTGGGTACAGTAATCTTGGTGGTAGATTTTTCCCTTTCAGTACTGTAAATATATCCTGCCATTCCCTTCTGGCCTGCACAGTTTCTGCTAAAAGATAAGCTGTTAAGTGTATGGAGTTTCCCTTGTATGTTACTTGTTGCTTCTCCCTTGCTGCTTTTAATATTCTTTCTTTGTGTTTAGTCTTTGTTAGTTTGATTAGTATGTGTCTTGGCATGTTTCTCCTTGGGTTTATCCTGTATGGGACTCTTTGTGTCCCTTAGACCGGATTGACTATTTCCTTTTCCATTTTGGGAAAATGTTCAACTATAATCTCTTCAAAAATTTTCTCATACCCTTTTTTTTTTGTCTCTTCTTCTTCTACAAGCCCTATAATTTGAATGTTGATGTATTTGATATGGTCCCAGAGGTCTCTGAGACTGTCCTCAACTCTTCATTCTTTTTACTTTATTTTGCTCTTCAGAAGTTATTTCCACCATTTTATTTTCCATCTCACTAATTAATTCTTCTGCTTCAGATATTCTGCTATTGATTCCTTTTAGAGTATTTTTAATATCAGTAATTTTGTCTTTGTATGTTTATTCTTTAATTTTTCTAGGTCTTTTAAAATGGATTCTTACATTTTCTCCATTTTGTTTTCAAGGTTCAAACATCTTTACTATCATTATTCTGAATTCTTTTTCAAGTAGTTTGCCTATTTAGTCTTCATTTATTTGGATTTCTGTGTTTCTAGTTTGTTCCCTCATTTGTGCAGTATTTCTCTGTCTTTTTATTATTTTTTTAAAGCTATTGTGTTTGAGGTCTCCTTTTCCGAGGCTTCAAGGAAAGTTGAATTCTTTCCTAGAAGAAAGTTGAATTCTTTCTTCCTTTTGGTTTCTGCTCTCCTACGGTTGGTCCAGTGGTTTGTGTGAGCTTTGTATAGGATACGATTTGTGCTGAGTTTTTATTTATTTGTTTTTCCTCTGATGGGCAAGGCTGAGTGAAGTGGTAATCCTATCTGCTGATGATTGGGATTGTATCTTTGTTTTGTTTGTTGTTTAGATAAGGCATCTTGCACAGGGTGCTACTCGTGGTTGGGTGATGCCAGATCTTGTATTCAAGCGGTTTCCTTTGTGTCAGCTCCCACTATTTGATACTCACGATGGGTAGTTTTTTGCTAGTCTAAGGTCTTGGAGTCAGTGCTCTGATTCCAAATGCTCAGGGCTTGATCTCTCCCTAGGATGTCCCCCAACACTGTGGTGATCTCTGGATCTGCTGTGGGACAGATTCTAATCTGGTTCTACTCCTGTGTGTTTTTGCCTCCAATGTCCACAGCTATCAGAGTTAGTGCATTTTCTTTTGTGGGAGCTCTCAATGGTCTTTTATATATTCCATAGACATAGAGTCTGCTTAGTTGATCATGTGGACTTAATTTGCAGCTTGTATAGCTAGTGGGAAGATTTTGGATCTTCTTCTTTAGACACATTGCCCCTGGGTTTCAATTGTGGTTTTATTTCCACCTCTGGGTTTCAATTGTTGTTTTATTTCCACCTCTACCTGTGGGTTGTACCCTGGGGTTTGCTCCTGAGGCTGCCCTGGAGGGTTTGGGTTTGCCCCTGTGAGGGCCAGATGTGGGAGCTCTCAATGGTCTTTTATATATTCCATAGACATAGAGTCTGCTTAGTTGATCATGTGGACTTAATTTGCAGCTTGTATAGCTAGTGGGAAGATTTTGGATCTTCTTCTTTAGACACATTGCCCCTGGGTTTCAATTGTGGTTTTATTTCCACCTCTGGGTTTCAATTGTTGTTTTATTTCCACCTCTACCTGTGGGTTGTACCCTGGGGTTTGCTCCTGAGGCTGCCCTGGAGGGTTTGGGTTTGCCCCTGTGAGGGCCAGATGTGGAGGTGGTGCAGCTGCTTGGGTCCCAGGGGTTCTGGCAGCACCAGGTACTCAGGGGGTTGGTGGCTAGGATGGTAGGAAATATAGTGCTATAGAAGGAAATGGCAACCAGTATTGGCCAATATGCTCCAGTATTCTTGCCTGGAGACTCCCCCTTCTCTGACAGAGAATCCTAGCAGGCCACAGTCTACAGGGTGAAAAAGAGTTGGACACGACTGAACTGACCCTATGAGCATAGATGCAAGACTTATTTTTTGCCTGTGGCAGCTCTCCCCCAGTGAGAGCTGAGCGTTAAGATGGTGCAGCTACTTGGCTTGCAGGGACCCTGGTGGCATCAA
>SJYC01116883.1:0-39285 GCA_006408675.1 Madoqua kirkii | reverse complement strand
AAATATCTAGGAATGAACTTGCCTAAGGAGACAAAAGAACTGTACTCAGAAAATTATAAAATAAAGAAAGAAATCAAAGATGACATAAACAGATGGAGAGATATTCCATGTTCCTGGGTAGGAAGAATCAACACTGTGAAAATGACTATACTACCAAACACAATCTACAGATTCAGTGCTATCCCTATCAAATTACCAATGGCATTTTTCATAGAACCAGAACAAAAAATTTTACACTTCATATGGAAATACAAAAGACCCTGAATAGCCAAGGCAATCTTAAGAAAGAAGAGTGGAGCTAGAGGAATGAACCTTCTTGACTTCAGATTATACTACAAAGCTATAGTCATCAAGATATTATGGTACTGGCACAAAAACAGAAATATAGACCAATGGAACAAGATGGAAAGTCTAGAATTAAGCCCATGCACCTATGGGTACCTTATTTTTGGCAAAAATGGGAAGAATATACAATGGGGAAAAGACAGCCTCTTCAATATATGGCACTTGAAAAACTGGACAGCTACATGTAAAAGAATGAAATTAGAACACTTCCTAACACAGTACACAAAGATAAACTCAAAATGAATTAAAGATCCAAATGTAAGACCAGAAACTGTATAATTCTTAGAGGAAAACATAGGCAGAACACTTGATGACATAAATCAAAGCAAGATAATCAAAGAAAATAATAGCAAATGAAACAACTGACAAAGGATTAATTTCAAAAAGATACAAGCCACTCATACAGCTCTATACCAGAGAAACAAACAACCTAGTCAAAAAGTGGGAAAAGACCTAAACAGACATTTCTCTGAAGAAGACATACAGATGGCTAACAAACACATGAAAAGATGCTCAGTATCACTCATTATTAGAGAAATGCAAATCAAAACTACAATGAGATATTACCTCACAATGGTCAGAATGGCCTTCATCAAAGTCTACAAACAATAAATGCTGCAGAGGGTGTGAAGAAAAGGGAACACTCTTGCACTGTTGGTGGGAATGTAAATTGATACAGCCACTACGGAAGACGGTATGGAGATTCCTTAAAAAACTAGCAATAAAACCACCATATGGCCCAGCAATCCCACTCCTAGGTATATACCCTGAGGAAACCAAAATTGAAAGAGACATATGGATCCCATTGTTCATTGCAGCACTATTTACAATAGCTAGAACATGGAAGCCACCCAGATATCCACCGACAAATGAATGGACAGAGAAGTTGTGGTACATATATACAATGGAATACTGCTCAACCATAAAAAGGAATGTATTTGAGTCCGTTCTAATGAGGTGGATGAACCTAGAGCCTAATACAGAGTGAAGTGAGTCAGGAAGAGAATGATAAACAACATATAATAATGCATATACACGGAATCTATAAAAATGGTACTGAAGAATTTATTTACAGGGCAACAATGGACAAACAGACATAGAGAACAGATTTATGGACGTGGGCAGAGGGGAGGAGAGGGTGAGGCATATAGAAAGAGCACCATGGAAACTTACATTACCGTGTGTAAAACAGCCAACGGGAATTTGCTATATGGCTCAAGAAACTCGAATGGGCTCTGTATCAACCTAGAGGGATGGGATGGGAAGGGCAGTGGGAGGGAGGTTCAAAAGGGAGGGGATATATGTACACCTATGGCTGATTCATGTAGAGGTTTGACAGAAAATGCAAAATTCTGTAAAGCAATTCAGTTCAGTTCAGTTCAGTCGCTCAGTCATGTCTGGCTTTTTAAGACCCCATGAACCGCAGCACACCAGACCTCCCTGTCCATCACCAACTCCCAGGGTCCACCCAAACCCATGTCCATCAAGTCGGTGATGCCATCCAACCATCTCATCCTCTGTCGTCCCCTTCTCCTCCTGCCCTCAATCTTTCCCAGCATCAGGGTCTTTTCCAATGAGTCGGCTCTTCGCATGAGGTGGCCAAAGTATTGGAGTTTCAGCTTCAACATCAGTTCTTCCAATGAACACTCAGGACTGATCTCCTTTAGGATGGACTGGTTGGATCTCCTTGCAGTCCAAGGGACTCTCAAGAGTCTTCTCCAACACCACAGTTCACAAGCATCAATTCTTCTGTGCTCAGCTTTCTTTATGTCCAACTCTCACATCCATACCTAACCACTGGAAACACCATAGCTTTGACTAGATGGCCTTTGTTGGCAAAGTAATGTCTCTGCTCTTGAATATGCTATCTAGGTTGGTCATAACTTTTCTTCCAAGGAGTAAGCGTCTTTTAATTTCACGGCTGCAGTCACCATCTGCAGTAATTTTGGAGCCCCCCAAAATAAAGTCAGCTACTGTTTCCCCATCTATTTGCCATGAAGTGATGGGACTGGATTTCTAAAAGGGATTTAGAAGACCAAAAAAAAAAAAAAAAAAGTACGTAATACAGGACTGAGTGTTTGAACAAGCTCTTCTTTGAGAGGCAAATACTTAGTGGGAGGTACAGGTCTCCTTCCTACGTCTGAGTGTCCCCTTTAATTGAGATTACAGAATTGCCGCTGTGATACATGGCTCCCTGGACCCAGTGGAAAGAAGGGAGTATTTCAGCTCTTGAAATCATGTTCAGGGATTTGAGATAACTTTGGGCTGCCAAAGAACCCTGGGTGACTAGAGGGACCAAAAAAGGCTCAAGGGACATAGGGATGGACACTGACTGTGCCCAACCACTGTTGGTTAGGTCCCAGGGTAGCAGCTAGGACCCTTGTGGCAGATGGACGGATGATGCCCTCATGGATTGCAAAAAGACAGATTCCGTTTTACATCCATTGCCCACTCTGGTCCAGGCTATCCTCTCCCAGGCACTTTGTTCCCATTTTGAGATTTGAGAAAATGGAGGAAAGTAGGAAAGAGAAACAGAACAAAAAGAAACGGAAAAATACAAATGTCTGCTCCTTTTCAGTTCATTGGGGATGCAAAGCATTTGTGATTAAATATTTATTCATGATTAAATTATAACTAGCCCCAGGAATTTTAATTTGCTGTAGTTTTAATAAAAATGGCTGTTTGACCATCACATCTTCAGTTTCATCAGACACTCATTACTTAATTTATATGGCATATATGCATATATGAGTTTGTATCATATTATGTAAAACCTATACTTAATGCACCAGGCTTCCCTGGCGGCTCAGATGGTAAAGAATCCTCCTGCAATGCAGGAGACTTGGGTTCAGTCCCTGGGTTAGGAAGATCCCCTGGAGAAGGGAACAGCTACACTCCAGTATTCTGGCCTGGAGAATTCCATGGACAGAGGAGCCTGGTGGGCTATAGTTCATGTAATCACAAAGAGTCAGACATGACTGAACGACTTTGACTCACACTAAAACCATGTAAAATCTAGCTTTTCATCTTTTGAAAGTTGGGCTTTTTTGTAGAAAATATGCAACTATGGAAAATAAAAGTTAACTAGAGGAAAATGAAGACCCGTAAGCACGCCATCTAGAAACAGTCACTGAAAACATTTCGTGCTGACTCCATCCTATTTTGTTTTCTTGCTAAGGGCTGGTATGTTCTGGAGCGTGCTGCTGTGGCTTCTCTCTCTCTCTGGTTATTTCCACCGACCTCAGGACCCCCCTAGCATCCTCTCCAAGGTCACTGCCACATCTTTCTCCTTTCTTCCTCCTGAGTGTCTTTCGGTATCAGGGCTGCGTCTCTCTCTGTCCGCAAACAGAATGGACCAGCACCCGAGCACCTCACACGCAGGCTGCTCTCTACGGAACCCATGCTCTATCCGAGGTGGGCTGCCCTCCTCTGTCCCTCATCTACCCCCTCAGTCACCCCAGACCTCCATCACCCTTGCAGCCTCCACCGCCCTGCCTTCCTCTGGGACTCACTGCTTCATACCTTGCTCATCTTTTCAAATGTGTTTATTTTTAACTGGAGGATAATTGCTTCACAATATTGTGTTGGTTTCTGTCATACATCAACGTGAATCAGTCATCGGTATCCTCTTGAACCTCCCTCCCACCTCCCCTTGCTTTTGAAGCACAGTTAGTTGATTTACAATATTAAGTCAGTTACAGGTGTACAGCATAGTGAGTCAATGCTTTTGCAGATTATACTCCATTATAGGTTATTACAAGATAATGGCTGTAATTTTCTGTACTGTACAGTATATCCTTGTTGCTGCTCAGTTTTATATGTACTTGTTTGTATCTCTCAGTCCTAATTGTCCCTCCCTGACTCCTGCTCACCTCAGATAACCACTAGTTTCTGTCCTCTGAGTCGGTTTCTGCTTTGCAGATACATTCTGCCCTTTACCACTTTTCTGCTGATTCTTCCTCGCGGACCCTTTTCTCAGAACTTCTGCCTGCTCTTGGCTGTTCGCGAGAGCACAGGCTCTGGAACCCAGTGGCCTGGGTCCAGTCTGGCCTTTGTCATTCTCTAGCTGTGAGGACTAGGCATTATTTCATGGTGCTGTTCTTGGTTTCCTCAGCTCCTGAATGGGGTTAATGATATGCCCTGCTGCAGAGCTGCTGAGATGGTTTAAACATTTAGAACATCAGAATATTTCCTGGTACATGATAAGTACTCTCTACCAGTTAGATTTTATTACCATTAGTGGCAGCTTCGAGAACATGTCCTGATACTAATGCAAATCTCAGCCTCCTCTGACTGTTTCCCTTGGAATTTTCCAGCAGTCTTTTCCCTCTACCTCTTTGAGCATGCATACTAAGTCATTTCAGTCGTGTCCAACTCTTTGCGACCCCGTGGACTATAGCCCACCAGGCTCCTCTGTCCATAGGATTCTCCAGGCAAGAATACTGGAGTGGGTTGCCATGCCCTCCTCCAGGGAAATCTTCCCAAGCCAGGCATTGAACCCGAGTCTCTTATGTCTCTTACATTGGCAGGTGGGTTCTTTACCACTTAACACCACCTGGGAAGCCCATCTCTTCTAGGAGCTTAGCAGTGTTAACTTCCTTTTAGCAACCCCTATATTGTGTTTACTATGGAAGTGTACTTGCTACCTGTTATTACCATCTGATTATTTTATTATAATTGTCTCCCCCTCTAGACTATTTGACTATTTGTGTGTCTGATCATTTGTGTATCACATGGTGGAGTGACCAGGTGAACCACTAGTGGTTTAGTTTCTTCTGTTTAGTTGCTTAGTCCTTGCTCTGTGTAAGATCAAGGAATGGGCAATGTCTAAACACAAGAAGCTGGTGATGTGTGTTGCTTCCTGGAAGTTAGAATTGGAAGGAAGATTTTTCATTGCATTGTGCGTACCCACCCTTTCACTCCATGTAATAGCTTACACAGGGTAGACTTTGGGGGGTAATAATTTTATTAAGATGTAATTCATATATAATGATATTTACTCGTTTGGAGTGTGCAGTTTAATGTTTTTTAGTACATTCACAGAGCTGTGCAAACATCATCACAATTTTAGAACATTTTCATCTCCCTCAAAAGAAGCCCAGTACCCGTTAGCTCTCCACCCAAATTTCCCCAACTCCCTTAACCCCAAGAAACCACTAGTCTTCCTACTGTCACTGTGATTTATCCCTTTGGGACATTTCACGTAACTGGAATCACAGGGTATGTCACCTTTTGTGACTGGCTTCTTTCATTTAGCATCATGTTTTCAAGGTTCATCCGAGCTGTAGCAGATGTATCAGAATCTCTTTCCTTTTTATGGTCAAATAATATTTCACTGTATGAACACATCATCTTTTTTTATCCATTCAGTAGTAGATGGGCATTTGGGTGGTTTCCACTTTTTGATTACTATGAATAATGCTACTCTGATTTTTTGTGTACAAGTTTTGTGTGGACATGTTTTCATTTCTCTTGGTTATCTACCTAGAAGTGGAATTGCTAGGTTGTATGATAACTCTATGAGGAACTGCCAAACTACTGTCCAAAGAGGCTGCATCATTTTATTTATATTCCCACCAGCACTGTCTTTAGTTTCCCAAATCCTGCATGTGATAAGACTTTTAATATGGAAAGAATTGTTCTTTAAGCTTGATTTTCTAGTTCAATAGACACGAAAAAGGTATTTTCTTTCAACACTTTAATTAACAGCACTTTCTATTAGAGAAATGCCCTTCATCCTCAAGGGATATCTGTGAGAAGACATTTTAGAAGGAAAAAGGTGAGAAGATTAATTTGCATTCAAATAAAAATACAGAGCCTAAGGAATTTTTTCTGGTACTGTCATTATGCCCATAGGGATTTCTTAAGAAATGCAAATATGTATTGTTTCATCATGCATAAGGCGATCGTTATCTAAAGATAGATAAAAGTACAGAATCCTGTATAAATAGTGAGATTTTTGAGAGCAGAAAGAGTTGGAGTGGGACCAAATGACTTAAGGAAAAAATAAAAATCCACGGACGTAAGCACGAAACAAGAGATGGAATACAGCTCGTGTGTCTGCTGGAACCTGGAGCCCTCTGTGCCTGGGGAGGAAGGCTGCAGGGTGCGGGGGTAGGGGAAGGTGACATGTGGGCAAACCTGGGAGAGAAGCTGGTGGCACTCCCCTCTGTGCTGTGACATGACAACATGTAGCTTTGTTTCCTGGTGGTGAGATGAACTAACATATGGAAAGTGCGAAAATGCCTAATTCACAAAGGCTCATTGTGAGTTGAAGCTTATGAAACACTTACCATGAACCAAACACCATCCTAAGCACTTTGTATACATCCCTTCAATTTAATCTTCTCAGTGACTCTCTGGGTTAGGTGCAATTATTGACCTGACTTCACGGGCTAGGAATCAGAGGCACCCAGAGGTTAAGAAGTTGCTGTTGACTTTCCCCTGTTCGTTGCAGGATTATTCACAAGCAAGATATAAATAAATTTACGTGTCCATCTATGAATGAGTGGATAAAGGAAACCTGTATGTATACAATGGAATATCATTTAGAAAGAGGGAAATCCTGCCATTTGTGACGGACCTTGAGGACGTTGTGCTGAGTGAAATAATATGAACTCGCTTATACGTGGAATCTATAAAAAACAAACTCAGAGAACCCAAAAGTAGAACGGTGGTTGCCAGGAGCTGAGAAGAGGGTGCGGGGGTGGGGGTGGAGGGAAGGGGAACTGTCAATCAAAAGACACAGACTCCAGTTACAAGATGTGTAAGTTCTGAGGACCTGATGCACAGAGCAATAGTGTACAAGGAAGGGAGGTACAAATGAACTAACAAAGGAAAGAGAACTTCCCCACTGGTCCCGTGGTAAAGACCCCCACCTGCCAATACAGGGAATACGGGTTTGATCCTTGGCTTGGGAAGAGGCCCGTGCTGAGAGGCCACTAAGCCCACGAGCCACCAACTGCTGAAGCCCAGGCCCACCTGGAGCCTGGGCCCTGCAAGGAGAGAAGCCATCGCCGTGACGAGTCTGTGCAGCACAGCTCGAGAGCCGCTGCTGCTCTCCAGAACTAGAGAGCCCGCTTGCAGCAAGGAAGACCCAGAGCAGCCAACAATAAATAATAAGTAAATTTAATTCTAAAAAGGAAGGAAGGAAGGCATGAGGGAGTGAAGGAATTGCTCGGAGAGTAATGTTGAAGCTGAGCTGTTCCCTGGAACCAGCAAGCCTGTGTGGTGCGCTAGTATATCTCTGCCTGTGTGTTTTTCTTCACCTGCGTCATTTGAATTGTGGTTGTTGTTCAGTTGCCCAGTCATGTCTGACTCTTTGCAACCCCATGGACTGCAGCACGCCAGGTCTCCCTGTCGCTCACCATTTCCGGGAGTTTGCCCAAGTTCATGTTCATTGCATCGGTGATGCTGTCCAGCCATCTCATCCTCTGATGCCTTCTTCTTCTTCTGCCCTTGATCTCTCCCAGCATCAGAGGCTTTTCCAATCAGTCATCTCTTCGAATCAGATAACTAAAATACTGGAGCTTCAGCTTCAGCATCAGTCCTTCCAGTGACTATCCAGGGTTGATCTCCCTTAAGATTGACTGGTTTGATCTGCTTGCTGGCCAAGGGACTTTCAGGAGTCTTTTCCAGCATCACAGTTGAAGGCATCATTTCTTTGGCATTCTGCCTTCCTTGGAGATTAGAAGTCTCAAGGCAGATCCTGCAGGGCCTTGTAGACCATGTTAAGGTTAAAGGCTATCCCAGGGGCAGTGAGAAGCATTCAGTTTTAAGTCTTGGAGTCAAGAGGTCACACTTGTGCTTTGAAATTTCCTTCTAATTGCAGTAAAGGGGTTTGTATTGGAGGAAGTAATAGCAAAGCTGGGGGCACAAGGAGCAAGCCGAGGGGGGACACTAAGGCCAGAGCACTGGAGATGGATGAGAGGAGACGGCTGAGGACTAAGGAGGGATTCAGGAGTTGCCCGAATGAAGACCAGCTGGGCATCACGTGAGTCTTCTGAGAGCCTGTGTGGAGCCCAGTGTCGTTAGAGATACAGTTCTCCGAGGCTGACTCTAATGAAGTGGATTTTACAGTGATGAATACAGTTTTCTTGAGAAGGAAAATGTTTGAATTGTCTCCGCTTTTCCATTTTGGCTTTTCTTTACAGCCTCCACTCTGTTTTCTTTGGATCAAAGCCATTTTCATTTCAACAGACGTGTCGTTCTTTTTGCAGAAGCCATTCCAGCTCTTTCAATGCTTCAGGCTTTAATTCATGGAACATCTATTCATGTCTCTCTAGATCTTTTACACAGGCAGCATCTTTGTGCAAATTCCCGGACCCGTCAAATTTGCCCAAGTGCTTGTAAATGCATGCTGTTCAAGGAGATAAAAGTCTCAACTGGAAAACCGATGGCTAACCTGTTGAACCTCTCTTTGTGATTTCAGGCTGCCCTGGCAGGAGGCACCACCATGATCATGGATTTTGCTATTCCACACAAAGGCCATTCCCTCATTGAGGCCTTTGACACCTGGCGAAGCTGGGCTGACCCCAAAGTCTGCTGCGACTACAGCCTGCATGTGGCGGTGACGTGGTGGAGCGACCAGGTGAACCGTGAAGGGGTCCAATTTCTTCTACTTAGTCTTGTAGTCGTTGCAAAGATCAAGGAATGGGCAACGTCAAAACATAAGAAACCAGTGATGTTGGTTGCTTCCGGGAACTACAATTGGAGGGAAGACTTTTCATTGCATACTCTTTTGTACCATTTGAGTTTTGAACCCTGTGAAGTACTATCAATTGAGAAAACTAAAAAAAAAAAAAATATGAAGATAATAGGATAAATCCCTTATACTGATTCACAATAGTCTTTCCTAATATTTAAGTCACAAATTGTAAATACTTTAAATGCAATTTTTAAAAGTACTGGACTTTTCAACTTCAACATCTCCGGGCACTTTTAAGCAGTCTTTTCCCACAGATTAGACTTCAGTTAGATAAATGTTTTTAACATCTGGAAAGAAACCAAGGAAGGGACAGACCAGGCATGTGTTCAAGGGCTTCTCCCAGCTGTGCACTAAGCTGGTACTCTGTTAATATCAGCTCCTGGTCAGATCATTTCAAAATAGAGTTTCCACAGTCATCTGTATCTGCTCATTATTTAGACCATGGCAGAAATGATAACATGACTCAGATAGAAAAGAAAGTTTTGTGAGATGTTAAAATATGCTTATTTTCCCCGTGAAAACATGTATGTATACTTTGGAAGAAACTTTTATTGGTGACTTAAATCAATAGCATGTTTCCCACATTGGGCTTAATTCAGAAAGCTTTTTTGCTAGAAAGGGCTCATGGGGTGACTTTATTTGAAGTCACCATGTAACTTATGTCCCTACTTCCTCCCAAAATTTGGGTTGTAGACACTAAGTTAATATAAAACAAATAATCAGATAGCTCAGCAAACATAGTAGCAAGGTTTAGAGTCCAGAGAAAAAGTTAATTTTTGTCCAGAAACGGCATTCTAAATGAGGCATCTGACCTCCTTTGTGCGTTTCAGGTCTTCCTGCCTTCCTTCTTCTCTCCGGCCCCTCCTTCTTTCCTTTTTCCCTTCCACCTTCCTCTCACTCTTGCTTTATAAGATAGAGCAAAGGGGAAGATGCTTGCTGGTACCAGTGTTTCTCACATTTTAATATGTAAGTGATTCACCTGGTGAAGACCGTTAAAGTACAGATTATGTTCAGTGAGTGTATTAGTTTGCTAGGACTGCTTTAACAAAGAACTACAAACTGGGTGGCAGTACAACAGAAATGTACTGTCTCGCAGTCCAGGAGACCACAGCGTGAGATCGAGGTGCTGGTGCGGTTGGTCCCTTCCGAGAGCTGTCAGGAATAATCTCTTTCAAGCCTCTCACCAACTTCTGGTGGTTTGCTGGCAATCTCTGGTATTCTTTGATTTGTAGGAACAACACCTGAATCTCTGCCTTCGTCTTCCCATGATGTTCTCTGTGTGTGTGTGTGTGTGTGTGTGTGTGTGGCTAAATTACCCCTTTTTATAAAGACACCAATCATATTGAATTATGGTCCACCCTAGTGACTTCATCTTAATTGATTACTTTGGTAAATACTCTACTTCCAAATGCTGACCTGAAACAAGGAGACTGCCTGGTATTTCTCTAGCAAAGATGGGCATATTTGAGATCAACAGAAGAATAGCAGTTCAGGGTCTATAGACATGTTGAGCCGCGTGCAAGTCCCCACAGGGCAAGGGAAGGCACAGGCTTTCCTAGAGGGGAGAGGGAAGTTGGGAGGGCTCCAGTAAACAGAGCCCATGACATTTCATTGTTCTGGTCCCTGCCCAGAGAGAAGGGGACCCTTTCTTCTGCGTTGGCATGCAGGTATGAGAGCTCCCCCTTCTGGTCTCTCGACTCTACTTAATTGAGTGAGTGAAAATCACTCAGCCGTGTCCAACTTTTTTCAACCCCAGGGACTGCCCGGGTCCTCTGTCCAGGGAATTCTCCAGGTGAGAATACTGGAGTGGGTAGCCATTCTCTTTTCCAGGGGATCTTCCTAACCCAGTCGAACCCAGGTCTCCCGCACTGCAGGTGGATTCTTCACCATCTGAGACACCTTCTATTTATTATTTTTTTTACACAAGTCCGAGGTGGTGCTGGGCTTCCCAGGTAGTGCTAGTGGCAAAGAACTTGCCTGCCAAGGTAGGCGACGTAAGAGATGCGAGTCGGGAAGACTCCCAGGAGAAGGGCATGGCAACCCACTCTAGTATCCTTGTCTGGAGAATCCCATGGACACAGGAGCTGGTAGGAGTCCATAGGGTCCCAAAGCTGGTTGTGACTGGAGTGACTTAGCATGCATGCACAAGGGCACATTTGGTACTGGGGGCTAGGATTTCAACCTATGAATTTATGGGGACACAGTCAACCCATGGCAGAAGGTCTGGGGCAGAGCTTGAGATTCTGCATTTCTAGTAAGCTCCCAGGTGATGTTGCTGTTGCTGTTCAGGTACCACACTTTTGGAACAGCAAGGCTTAAACTACTATGCCTGACCGTCAGGACTCACCCACAGATATGGATATGGGTAACAGGGATGTTTAACAAGGTCATCTGCAGAAAGGCTCTTCTGCTCTGGGAGTCATAGGTATTTCACTTGAGCAACGTGGGTTGTAATTGGGAAGCTCGTAGTGTGAATTTTCTAACAGTCTAAAGCATTTTCCCCCCATTATAAAAACAATAGACTCATGGTAGAAAGTTAGAACTTATAAAAAGTTTTAAAAAGGAGGCACATATACCAAGTTCTACCCTTGCTGTTGTCACTTAATGCATCTTGAAACTCATTCCATCATTTCAGTGATGTTCACTCTCAACATTTTGGTGTTTTCTGCTCCTTTTCATTCATTATTCATCCAACAGAAAGTTTTTGAGTGGCCACTATGGACCAGGCACTGTTCTAGGATATTGCAACAGATAAACTACACAAGCTTAGCTTACATGCATGCTCAGTTGTGTCTGACTCTTTGTGACCCCATGGACTGTAGCCTGCCAGGCTCCTCTGTCCATGGGATTTTTTCAGGCAAGAGCACTGGAGTGGGTTGCCATTGCCTTCTCCAGGGGATCTTCCCCACCCAGGGATTGAACCTAGGTCTCACGTGTCTCCTGCTGGGGTAAAGACAGATTCTTTACCCCAGAGCCACCTGTGTAAGTCCAAACTGTACAAAGCCCCTTCTCATATCGGGTGGAAATTCTAGAGGAGGATGCAGGTCGTCAACAAGTAAATATATGCCAGTTGATAAAGTGCCATGGAGAAAAGTGAGAAAAATTAGTAAAAGAGTAACCAGTGATGGAAGTGAGTAACTTAACATGTGATATTGTCGTTTTTAAAACTTTGTTGATACAGTAGGAAAAGATTGCTTTGTTTTATTTTGCACTTTTTAATGAGTAGGAAGGTTAACATTTTTTCCATGTTTATTAGTCATTTGAATTTACAGTTTGAACTGTAAATAACATTTTTTGTCTAGACTGTTAGGGTTTTTCTTATCAAGTAGAAGCAGCAATAACTCTAACATTTTTATTAACTAAGCAGTAATCCTATCCTTGTTACATATTTTTTATGTTTTATTATATTTTTTGTTTTATATGTGTATGTGTATATTTTTAATGTGTTTGCATGTGTTTTTCAACTTGTAGAAATTCTAGCAGTTTTATTTGGTCAAACCTTCTGACAGAGAAGCCTGGTAGGCTATAGTTTATGGGGTCACGAAGAGTTGGACACGACCGACCAACTTCACTTCACTTCTGACTTTTCCTTTGAAGTTATTAGTCATTGTTGAGAGTGGAAATGGACCCACAAAGGCAATTACTAAGCTAGTTTTGATCCTATCTTGTCTCTTATCATTGGTATGATATTATAATTTATAAGAAGAAATTCACATCCGGTCTTTGTCCCCATTTCTGGCACAGAGCTCCTAAAACTCTTGGAATTTCCTACATGATGAGGGCAACGAAAGGGTCGTGAAAGTCGCTCAGTCGTGTCCGACTCTTTTTGACCCCATGGACTATACAGTCCATGGAATTCTCTAGGCCAGAATACTGGAGTGGGTAGCCTTTCCCTTCTCTGGGGATCTTCCCAACTCAGGGATCAAACCCAGGTCTCCTGCATTGCAGGCAGATTCTCTACCATCTGAGCTACAAGGAGTTAAAGAGGTGATTTTTAGACACCGCCTAAGGACAGGGGCTGATTGACCCAGGAGCCAACTGTGTGATTAGCTGGTTGAAAGTTTCATTCCCCCCAACTGGCCTGTGAGGCGGGAAGAAGGGCTGGAGGCTGGGTTAGTTGACTGTGGCCAATGCTTTAATCAGTTCTACCTGTGTAACGAAGCCTAAAAGGGTAGGATTTGGAGAGCCTCAAGGATGCTGACCGAGTGGAGGTTTGGGAAGAGGGGTGCTCTCGGAGGACACACGGGCCCTGTGCCCTTCCCCCATTCCTTCGCCAATGAAGTATCTCTTCCATCTGATGTTCGTCTGTATCCTTTATCGTGTCCTTTTATAGTAAATTGGTGATTCAGTAAGTACAGTGTTTCTCTGAGCTCTGTGAACCACTGCAGCAGATTAACTGAACCTGAGGAGGGGGGCTGTGGGAACCCTCGATTTATAGCTGGTTGGTCAGAAGTGCAGGTGACAACCTGGACACCCCATAAGACTGAACTCGTAAACTGTGGAACATGGTGCAGTCTCCAGGTAGCGTAAAACTGAGTTGAGTTGTAAGATACCTCCTGGCTGATGTCTGGAGAACTGCTTGGTGGTGTGAAGGAACCCCCAGTCTCCCCACTCACACATTGGAATTGCTGATCAGACCTTTGAGTTGGCACTCAGAAGGCTCCTGAGGCTTCCCACTGGTTCAGAATCTTTCACCTCCAGGAGCTGCCAGTGGGTAAGTTCACATCTTCCACCACCTCCGTCTTCTAACTCATCCTGTGGGGTTCACATTTGACCCCAAACCTTACTTCACATTAACTCTGATTCCTTCCAGAGACATGATGCTTCTGTTGCTACCAAATGGTTGTCTCTTCATGTTCTAGAATAATTTCTTCCCATCTCAGTACCTGTTTCTCTAGATACTGAGAATTTTTCATATCTAAGTGTAAAAGTGAAGAATTTGGGGGAGGGGGAGTACTATTAACTCTTTCATGATTTAAAAGAATCATAGCCACAGCCTTCCTCTGATGAAATGAAGTCTGACCTAGGGGAACAATCAAGGCCTTAATTATGTTTTTCTGGAGTTCAACTGATGTCCTCATTTTACTTTGTTTTCTTCTGAATGCAGCATTTTGGAGAATGCTGATATTATCTTTAAAGGGTGACATTTTGCTGTGATTGTGGTGCCCTTTTAGGTTAAAGAAGAAATGAAAATCCTTACCCAGGATAAAGGTGTGAACTCCTTCAAGATGTTTATGGCTTATAAAGATGTGTACATGGTGAGGGATGTGGAGCTGTACGAGGCCTTCTCTCGGTGTAAGGAGATTGGAGCCATTGCTCAAGTTCATGCTGAAAACGGAGACCTAATTGCAGAGGTAGGTAATTACCTTTCAGAGCTTCCACAGAAGGGAAGCTGCCCATGAGTTAAGGGGAAGATGACTGCCCCAAGTAGGTAAATTCATTCAAAGGACTGAAAGAAAGGAAATTGCTGTCCTTGATGAGTTTTTTGCAGGTGGTGTATGCTCTAGGATGAGGAGTTCCCTTTTTCAGAGCAGCCATTAGATCTCAAACAGGTTTATTCTAAAAGCACAGATATTTTTCTTTGTGTCCCCAGCACTTTTTTTTCCATTTAAAGTATGCTCAAGCTGCTGGTTCAGAATGCCAAAGTGTGGGCATCAGCGTAATCTGATGACTTAAGCAGAGCATTAGGTAGCTGTTTTAAGCCCCACTCTTTTCAGAAATTGGGTTTTAAAATGTGCTCTGGAGGAATCTAGATGATATTTATTTCTCATGTTAGCTTCATCATTAATGCCAAAAGGGGACACCATCTGCAAGATTTAAAGAGCTGTCTTTTACCCTTTCTATTGGTTGATCTTTCTCTCTCCCTGGGCTCAGTTCCCATTAAAGTCAGTGAGAGGGTGGCCACATGGCCAGAAGGCAGGGGGCATAATACGAGGAAAGCATGAGCTGTAAGCTCAGACAGACCGAGGTGTAAACTGGACTCTTCCACATCTTAGCTGTATGACACCGGGCACATAGTTTTGTCACTCTGTCTTGACTTCCTGCCTTTCTTGTAAGGAAGAAATAACACTTTGGAGAGGAGAAATACTGATCTAATATCATTCTGTGGGTTACAGGAGAAGGCAGTGAAGAGTATGAACTGGTAAAGAATAGAACTAACTACATAATAGCATGAGTCATTTCAAGAAGAATCTAATATGGGAGACTGGAATACTTTGGGGTTTTTTTGTTCTGAACTTAAATACAGACACTACTTCTTTTCAAAGGGGCTTCCCTGGTAGCTCAGCTGGTAAGAATCCTCCTGGAATGGAGGAGACCCCAGTTCGATTCCTGGGTCTTTTCAAAAAGAATGTGATTAGAACAGACCTCAGATCTTCACCTTTTCAATCAAAATAATTTAATCGTGAAATATGTATATGAAAAGTTAACAGCATGCCATCAAAGTAGTGGGGTTTCCAGACAGCTCAGTGAAGAGCCCACTTGCCAAGCAGGAAACGTGTGTTCTATTCCTTAGTCAGGAAGATCCCCTGGAGAAGGAAATGGCAACCCACTTGAGTATTCTTGCCTGGGAAATCCCATGAACAGAGGAGCCTGGTGGGCTACAGTCCATGGGGTCACAAAGAGTCAGACATAACTTAGCGACTAAACAGAAACAAATCAGAGTAGTAGATTTTTTTTTTTTTTACCAAAAACACACACTGTATACGCACACATTCACACACACCTAAGCCAAACAGATCTAAAATAAAAAGCTGGCAGTGTATTTATTTCACATAATGATGGAATTTGTCATTAGCAAAGCTTTCTCCAGTGTATGTTCCTGCTGCCTTTTCAGGGAGCAAAGAAGATGTTGGCATTGGGGATAACGGGTCCGGAGGGCCATGAGCTGTGCCGTCCAGAAGCAGTGGAGGCAGAAGCCACGCTGAGGGCCATCACCATAGCCAGCGCCGTGAACTGCCCTCTCTACGTCGTGCACGTGATGAGCAAGTCTGCGGCAAAGGTGGTGGCGGATGCCCGGAGAGATGGTAATTCCTGAACTGCACCCTCCCTTACGACTCAATACTGTTAGCTGAAGAGTAAGGTGAAATAACGGCAACCCCTATGAGAAAGCTGTCCATGCATTTCCACAATTTTTTTTCCTGCCTTTTTATTAGCATCCTGCTTTCTCCCAGTCTTGCACAGGTCTGTCTGTTTTTGCCCTCCTGCAGTCACAGGCCCCAACCTTCACATCACTACCTACCAGTTCTCTAGGGCTTTGCAGGTGGCGCTAGTGGTAAAGAACCCACCTGCCAATGCAGGAGACATAAGAGATGTGGGTTCCATCCCCGAGCTGGGAAGATCCCCTGGAGGAGGACATGGAAAGCCACTCCAGTGTTCTTGCCTGGGGAATCCCAGGGACAGAGGAGCCTGGTGGGCTGCAGCCTATAGGGTTGCACAGAGTCAGACTGGTTCTCTAGTGAACTTCAAAGAACATTTCCAATACCAGAGTCAGGGTGATGCAAGACACATAGTAGGTGCTCAGCACATTTCTTTGGAACCAAATTAATTTGTCTCATAGCAGCTTGGGCATTGGCACAGTGGAAATAATCATCCAAATAGTGTTTTTATGAAAATTATTTTAAGATTTTTAACACAAAGGCATTTTTACTCCAAATTGTTTAATTGCCTCACTTCTATAATATGTGGTGGTGGTGGTGGTTTAGTTGTAAGTCGTGTCCGACTCCTGAAATCCCGTGGACTGTAGCTGTTCAGGCTCCTACGTCCATGGGATTCTCCAGGCAAGAATACTGGAGTGGGTAGCCATGTCCTTCTCCAGGGGATCTCCCCAACCCAGGAATCGAACCCAGGTCTTATGCAATCATTTAAACAGAAAATCTGCATTTGGTAAGACTTAAGGAAGGAAATAATTTCATTCATTGGCCAGTACTGGGAAAGGAAGGATGAAAAACAAGTAAGATATATTTTATTCAACACTTTAGACACTCCTGGGAGATGGTTGTGGTATCTCTCACTTTTAGGAAGCCAGATAACCAGAAAGAATTGTATAACTAATCCTGGCTGCATTTTTATAATATAGATTTTTAAAACCATGAAAATAGATTTGGCATGTCCATAAATGACATTAGGATAAATTTTTTCAATGTTACTTCTTGTTGCTTGAATTTCACTAAGAATTTTGGGCAAGCTAAATGCATTTTTTAATGCAATATATCAAATTAAGAATAGCCTCAGTTTCACACAGGAATTGATAAGATCTGACTACCAGCCCACCCCTCTCTGTCCTCTCTGCACTGGGAACAGCTCCTGAGACAGCCCTTCCTTCCCTGAAAATGTACACTTGTGCCAAGTTTGTCTCCACTCCCTCCTTGATCAGCTTCCCAGGTGGCACTAGTGGTAAAGAACCCGCCCGCTAGTGCAGGAGACACAGGAGACGGGGGTTCGATCCCTGGGTCGGGAAGATTCCCTGGAGGAGGAAATGGCAACCCGCTCCAGTATTCTTACCTGGAGAATCCCATGGATGTGAACAGAGGAGCCTGGTGGCTACAGTCCATAAGCTTGCAAAGAGTCAGGCACAACTGAAGCGACTTAGCATGCACGCATGCCCTCCTTGACCAGGAGAACCTCTCCATTACTGAGCCGGTCACTTTCTGCAGGGGTACTAAAAAGACCGGCGACACTGACAGCTGAGGGCCACAGTAGCTCGGCAGCCCCACGTTCCCCGACCACATCACATATTCCTAGCCACAGCTTCCAGACCAGTGCCATTTCAAGGGACACAGTGGTCAAGTTCATTGCAGTGGGGCTGCCACAGCAGGGGTGGCTGGCTCCAGGACTGGAATTAGGACTGTGTTTGGGAGTCTTGGGCTTCCCCGGGGGGCTCAAATGGTAAAGAATCTGCCTGCACTGCAGGAGACCAGGGCTCGATCCCTAGGTCAGGAAGAGCCCCTGGAGAAGGGAAGAGGAATCCACTCCAGCATTCTTGCCTGGAGAATTCTACGGACAGAGGAGCCCAGTGGGCTGCAGTCCACAGGGTTGCAAAGAGTTGGACACAACTGAGCAACTAACACTTTCTACTTTCCTTTGGGGGCCTCAGCATTTTACGGGAGGAACCCGTCTCTAGAGCAGCAGCTCCTCGGCACCATTGTGGGCTTTGCCCTCTCTGAGGCCATGGGGCTCTTTTTGCCTGATGGGGGCCTCTGTCATCCTCTTCGCCATGTGAAGGAGCCATTTCCACCTCACACAGCTTTCTCCCGTGTCTCCTTTTCTCGTACTTCTCCAGGCAGCCTGGGGAAAGTGGTTGGCTCAGGGCTTGAAAGAAGGAAGACAAAATAAATACTGTATTCATAAGAAAAGAAGATCTTAGTACCAGCCATTTCTGGTTGCTTTTTTCTGCCATGTATAATTTCAGTATTAAAGAACACCGCACTTCAAAAAGAACCTTTACTTCCATTTTATTAATCGTTAGAGCTTTAGATTTTGCCACCAGGTGGCGCTGTTGCTAGCTCTAGGAAATTGGTTTTGTCTATTTTTTGGTAAGGGATGTACCAGGTCCTATAGCTTGTCTGTGAGGTCTGTAATATAAGAATATGATTTAAGAAACAGCAAAATCAGCAGAAATGGTCAGTCTTAACCCACAAGCAATCTATGATTTTGACCGTTCTGTCAGGAAACAGTTTCTGGATACTGAGTATTTATTTTGATTTGGGATAGAATTCCATTAGCCGCAGAATAAGTCTAGGAAAGATTTTAGAATGTAAATCATAGGTAGAAAATTATTAAAATTAATTATGAATATCTTAATATTAATTTAAATGTAATATATATTTTGAATATGTAAAACATTTACCTGGTCCAAAAGTCAAAGTGATACATTAAAAGATGTATTCTCAGAGATGTCTTGCTTCCTTCCTAGCTGCTCCATCCCACAGCCCCTAGTTAATTATTTCATTAATTTATTTCTGAGCTACCCTTGCAGTGCTGTTTTTTTTTTTAAGAACATATGTTTCTTATTTTTCTTTCTCTCCTACCTGAAAGGTAAAATAACATAGTGTTCCCTAATGTCCCATAGTTAATTATTTCATTAATTTATTTCTGGGCTACCTTTGTAGTGTTGTTTTTTTTTTTTTTTGAAAAAAGAACATAGTGTCTTATTTTTCTTTCTCTCCTACTTGAAAGGTAAAATACACAGTGTTCTCTATCTTGTTTTTTCCTATTTGAAAATATGTCCCAAAGGTCAGCTCATGTTAGATATAGAGAGCTTCCTCATTCTTTTTTACAGGTGCAAAGCTTGACACTATATTTTTCACCTAGTCTCTAAAGATGGATATTTGAGCTTTTTCCAATTTTTAGCTGTTACAGATAAAACCACAGTGATATGCATATGTTATTTCATATATGTGGAAGCTATAGTAGTCTTCTATTTCTGCTATAACGCATGGTA
The DNA here is from genome assembly GCA_006408675.1 of Madoqua kirkii. Classification (NCBI taxonomy): domain Eukaryota; kingdom Metazoa; phylum Chordata; class Mammalia; order Artiodactyla; family Bovidae; genus Madoqua; species Madoqua kirkii. Next base: position 19,792 of record SJYC01116883.1, on the reverse strand, counting down.
GCAAGCATAAGGGCTTACAACAATATAAATTTATTTTCATATAGTTCTGGAGGGTGGAAGTCTGAAATAGGTAACAATGGCTGAAACCAAGGTGTCAGAGGGCTGTGTTCCTTCTGGATGCTCCAGGGGGAATGCCCTTCCTTCTCTAGCTTCTAGAGACCACCTACATTCCTTGGTTCCTATCTCCCTTCCTCTTCTTCATAGCCAGCTGTGGTGGGTAGAGAACATTCCTTTGTTCTGATCTCTCTTTAAGGATCCTTGGATTATATTGAATCCACCTGTTTAATCCAGGATAATCTCCCTCTCTGAAGATCTTTAAGATCTTTGAAGTCTCTCTGCTAGGTAGGTAACATACTCACAGGTGGCAGAGATTAGGTCATGGACATCTTTGGGGCATCACTATTCTATCTTCCACAACTGGGTAGCTTCACTAGAAACGGGACTGCTAGTTCAAATACTTTTTGGACATTGCTAAATCCCTTTGCAAGGTGGTTATAAGTATGAAATACTTAGTCTCAACCCAAATGATCTAGCTGAGTCAGACATACTGTAATAACGCTTGTGAAGGTACTCCAGCATGCAACTGTTAGGGGCAGCACAGGTCCAGAATAAACTAGCGTGTGAGATTATTACATCGCTGGCATGTAACCTTTCACAGGTGACCAAGCAGTGTCAGACCGTTCACATGGTGACTGCATCAGCCAGCCCGAGGGCAGGTCCACGGGGAGTACAGAGTGCCAGGAGCTGGTGGGCACAGTGGCCTTTACAGCAGATTCGTTTACTCCATCCTCATTATCTCACATAATTTCTGAATGTAAAAGAGCAATACACATCTATTCATCATTATCTTGATTAAAAAAGGAATGACTCAGCCTTTCAGATTTGTACTATGAAGATTTCCTATCAGTAAATCCTTTTGCCAGCCCATTCTGTCATCCAGGGCCTTGCCACTCAGAGTGTGGTCCCTGAAACACAGCATTGACATCCCCTGAGAGCTCGTTAGAGATGCAGATCCTTGGACCTCGTGCCAGATGCACTGAGTTGGAATGTGGCCTTATAACTAGAACCCCAGGTGATTCATATGCATATTAAATGTGAGAATCATTGCTCCCAGAGGCACAAAAGAGATCCAGTTATTAATTGTCTCTATTGTAGTTGCCTAGAAATACAACATTCTCATTATGTTGGATTTTATTGTTATATTGCTAACTATATACCCAGAAGCTAGCAACCTGAGGGTTAACGATTATAACAACCAACTTTGTTTGTTGAGTGCTTAATATGTACTTGGCACATATTTCAATATATTTTGTTTCAAGTTTTATTATATATTATCTCATTAATACACTCTAACATATGTTATCTTTTCAAATTGTCATAACAATGCTTTAGGCAAAATTTTATCACTGTTTTGTGATTGATGAAATTGAGGATTGGGAAAGCTTGGTAATTAAGCCCAAGTTCATTTTACTAGTAAGTGCTAAAGCTGGGATTCAAATCTGTTCAACCCTAAAGTCCACATTTTTTATTACTCTTTACTCTGTTCAAGAAGAAATTGGGTTACAGTGTTGGGAAATACAGATGTCAACTTTATATTTAATTGGTTTTGCTTATTGGCCTTACATTTTTTAGAAACATATTTAAAATGTTATTATCATTCTGTTATTTATCATTGTTAAAAGAAAAAAACGCCAGAAATGGAAATGATGAAGACTGTATTAAGTAAGAAGTAAGCATTCTCTCTCTCAGCTCAGTCTTGGAACTAGAAGTTTTTAACCATATCTATTTTGTTGTTGTTGTTTTTGGTTTCCTCCAAAATCCTAAGCCCTAAATTTGTAAGTAGTGACTTAAAATTTCTTGACAGTATCACTTGATTCTAAGTGATGAAAAAAGAGCAGTCTAACTTACATAAATCTAACCCTCCTGAGTTTTGTTAGCAGTAAATGTCACTTCAAATAATATTACTTAAATGTATGTGTTTTGGCTAATTTTTGTGTGGGATCTCTTTATTACCTACTAGGTTGAAAAGAAACAGAGGCCCGGTATGATCCCCTCCGTCTCCTCCTGACTCTGTCAGTTCCGTTATTATCTTTACGTGGACGGGACTTCCAGCGTTGGTAGTTGGCTCTATAATTGGGCTTCCCAGGTGGTGCTAGTGGGAAAGGAGCCGCCTGCCAGGGCTGGAGACGTGAGAGATGTGGGTTCGATCCCTGGGTTGGAAAGATCCGCTGGAGGAGGGCATGGCAACCCACTCCAGTATTCTTGCCTGGAGAATCCCATGGACAGAGGAGCCTGGCGGGCTACAGGCCATGGGGTTGCTAAGAGCTAGGCAGGACTCGGACACGACTAAGCGACTTCACTTTCAATTTTCACTTTCATGCACTGGGGAAGGAAATGGCACCCCACTCCAGTGTTCTTGCCTGGAGAATCCCAGGGTCGGAGGAGCCTGGAGGGCTACGGCTATGGGATTGCTAAGGAGCTAGACAAGACTGAGCACTTAACACTTTTTCCTGGATTATCTCTGTTCCTTACCGAGTCAATTTTTCAGTGTGTGTGTGGTATTTTTTTAAACATCTTGGCCCTTCTTTTTGTGTTGTTTGTTTTTTCTTCCAGCGTCCGGTGATCCTGGGCTGTCCGCGTTCATGACTGGACAGGGCAGGGGATAGAGCAGGGAGCTGGCGTGGGCTTCCTCCACTGCCGAGCGAACTCTGCCCCCAGATGAGAGGCCGGCAGTGAGACTCTGGGCTTTGTGAGTGGAAATGGGGCGTGGTCACTGGTGAGCGTCGGTTTCAGGTGTTGGGGCTTCACTCTGTGGCATCAGCACCACATTAGGAAGCTTGGTTCACTGGGCAGAGGTGGGGACGGGGGCCAGCTGCCCCATCTCATCCCCTTCCCCACGCTCACTGCCCTCCCCACCCCAGGAAGAATGTCCGGCATGACCCTTCTGGCCCTCTGAGTTCGGGCCGTTGCCGCCACTGCCTCCCGTTATAAGCACTGCAGGCCCATCTGCTTTCTGTCTTCCTGCAGTCTGTCGTAACTCCGGTCAGCCACGGTCCCTCTTGTTCTCAGCACAGCTCTGGATTTTGTTCATCTGTTATGCATCTTCACCAGTGTTTGATGTGAGCTGGAAAGGAAGAGAGGGGAATACATGTTCAGTGAATCAACTTTCATTCAAAGCCTGACTTTTCCCTTTGTTCAACCTTCATCTTTCCCTTTAGGGTTCAGCACTTGCAATAAAAAGTGAGAAGCAGGTTGTAGGAGAAAGAGTAAAGCTTCCCTATGCACGCCATTGAACGCTTGAGTTGCCTTTGACAGTTTGCAAGGAATTTCAGTTTCGTGTTTATTTCAAGTCTCAGTTAATCCAAGCTGAGCAACTAGATCTAGGCTAGTCCCCATCCACCAGTGCAAAAATGAAGCAAGGGGGTCAGAAGGCTGTCCCTAGAGTGTTATCCTTTTCTTCCAGAAGTAGAAATCCCCCCCCCCTCCGTTGCTCTATACCTCCAGTAAAAAGTTGGGTGGACTAGCTGAAATTGTACCTCGTATAGAAGTTCCCATGTGCCTACTCTCCCATCTCTTTCATTCACTGTTCACTCTTTGTCTAAATGGTATATGTGTCTGTATATGTCATTTGCTTCAATGACAGAGGTACTTTTTACTTTGGTTTGAGTAGCTTTGGTTATCCATGTTCCTTTTTTTTTTTTTTTGCTGCATATTGACATACGGGATTATTAATAGTGTTTAAAAATTATTGCTCACCTCTCCTTCCCACCTCCCAGTAAAACATGGACGCACATGAATTCAGTATTTTTCTGGTGCTTTGCTTAGAATGCTGGTGATTTCTCTCTGCAACTTACTTGATGCTCTCTTTGGTATAAATCTGTTATAATTTGTTTACCAATTAATGACTGAAGTTTTTAATACTAATTTCCCTATATAATTTGTTTCAATTTGTCTTAATAAAGTTTAATTCTGTTTTATATCCATATTCATGTCTTTGGGGTATAAATATGACTCTCACTTGAACTTTTTAATAAAATGTTTTGTTTATACTTCATAAAAAATGAAGTTATTGGATGCCTAATATATGCTTGACACTGCTCTTGGCATTGAATTTGCAATGATGATTAAGATAATTTTGATTCTCAAGCAGCTTACAATGAACTGGGCTACTTTATGGTTGAGTTTTTCTGTTGTTCGTTTGGTTTGATTTTGGTTTGACATTGTAGAAAGCTTTATTTCTCAGGCTTATTGCTGTAAAATACAAACTTATCTTCCAGGGAGGTTTAGATGTCCTATTTTCCATTTTATTTAAACTCTACCTTCCCCTCCTCACGTATTCCTCTTGTGTTTGGGTCTAAGGTGGAGAAAGGGCCACACAGAGGCCTCTCTCTGCCCATGTGTTCATGTTGCCCCCTGCTTTTTGGTACTGAGTAGAGTGAAGCAGATCTCACTTACACAAGTACAACGAGCTGATGCTTGGTATCCGGTGCTTTTCCTAAGAAAAGATGGATGTGTGCCTGAGTCAAAATGGATTTGAATCTCAAACTTCCTTTATTCTTTCCTGTGCATGAACATCTGAGCCCTCCTTGTCCTTTAAATTTAGAACATGGTGATTTACCTTATGTCTAATTGCAAACCAATTCAAGACTGCCCAGTTTAAAACACTGAAAAAAAAAAAGAGAGAGAGAGAGAGAACTGACCGTAAGAAAACTAATGTTTGCTGCTGCAATAAAGTACCACAGACTGGGTGGCTTAAACAACAGAAACTAATTTCCTTACCATTCTGGGGGGTTAGAAGTTTAAGACCTGCGGGTTGGCGATGTCAGTCCTTTCTGCGGCCTCTGAAGGAAGGATGTGTTACAGACCTCTCTCCTTGGCTTGTAATGCTTGCCTCTTCCCTGTGTCTTCACATTGCCTTCCCTCAGTGTGTCTGTGTCCGTATTTCCTCTTCTCACAAACCCCCCAGTCTTATTAAATGAGTGCTCACTTCTAATGACCTCATTTTAACCTTATTCGATCTTTAAAGCATCATTATCTCCAAATACAGTCACATTCTGAGATACTGGGGTTAGGACTTTATGTGGATTTTGACAAGGGACAGAATTCAGCTCATAACATGAAGTGATTCCAGGATCCCAGGGAGATGCCAAGTACTTTCGTATATGTTAATTTATTTGATCCTCACCAAACTGCCACATTAGAGGGACACTACAATCCCATTTTGCAGATGAGCAAAATTGAGCCAAGAGCAATGACTCATCTTGCGCAAGGTCACCAACTAAAATGAACAAAATCAGAATTTGAATCTAAATCTGTGTGATATACTTTATTATGCCCCTTCTATGTATTATCCTTCTCAATTATTATTATTTTCTTTGTAAATGTAATGTTTTGAATGTGAAGTCCAGTAAGGTTCTACTCTGTCTTTCAAGCTGGGACAAATTTTTTTTCATGAAAGTGTTTGATCTTCTGTTTGGTAACCAATTCTTCCACTCTTAGACACCTATGCCAGCTTTTCTGCATCTTTGAACCTTTTCTAAAAGATGCCGTGACTTGATTAAATGCAGCTCCCAAATGTAGACAAGATGTTAACATCTGCTTTCTCACTTTCATTTAATAAACAGTGATTTTATTAAGGTTGTCTGGCCAGGGATGGGGGCAGTTTGGGTTGATCTGACATGTTTCATTATTTAGAAATCTTAAGAATCTCTGAGAGCAGAACTCCTTCAACTGGGAGACTGCATCATAAGTGCAGATTCTTTGTTGGTTTTGAGCCAAAGGATGGAGAAAGAAGGAGAGAACATGCATGGAGAGGCAGGGTACAACATACTGTGAAACTTGCTGAGACAGTGGGAGGACATTAGTGATGGAGATGTACTATCTCCCAAGGGTTGCTGAAACCATCTGGTCTCGAATATAATCAAGAGAGAACAGATCTAAGACTTTTCATTACCAACCTGTGAAGTATAGTAAATCAAATCAGTAAGTGAAATGGGAAAATCGCTTAACCAAGTCCACAGATCTGATGGTTAACTTTTGAAAATATATGCTCTTTACCAAGAAATGAAAAATAATACTTTCCCTACTAACATAGTGCCTGCATGTGGTATGTTATTGGTGTACTCAGTTCAGTTCAGTCGCTCAGATGTGTCCAACTCTTTGCGACCCCATGAATCACAGCACGCAGGCCTCCCTATCCATCACTAACTCCCGGAGTTCACTCAGACTCATGTCCATCGAGTCCATGATGCCATCCAGCCATCTCATCCTCTGTCGCCCCTTCTCCTCCTGCTCCCAATCCCTCCCAGCATCAGAGTTTTTTCCAACGAATTAACTCTTCGCATGAGGTAGCCAAAGTACTGGAGTTTCAGCTTTAGCATCATTCCTTCCAAAGAAATCCCAGGGCTGATCTCCTTCAGAATGGACTGGTTGGATCTCCTTGCAGTCCATGGGACTCTCAAGAGTCTTCTCCAACACCACAGTTCAAAAGCATCAGTTCTTCAGTGCTCAGCCTTCTTCACAGTCCAACTCTCACATCCATACATGACCACAGGAAAAATCATAGCCTTGACTAGATGGACCTTTGATGGCAAAGTAATGTCTCTGCTTTCAAATATGCTATCTAGGTTGGTCATAACTTTTCTTCCAAGGAGTAAGTGTCTTTTAATTTCATGGCTGCAGTCACCATCTGCAGTGATTTGGAAGCCCCCCAAAATAAAGTCTGACATTGTTTCCACTGTTTGTCCATCTATTTCCCATGAAGTGATGGGCCCAGATGCCATGATCTTCATTTTCTGAATGTTGAGTTTTAAGCCAACATTTTCACTCTCTTCTTTCACTTTCATCAAGAGGCTTTTTAGTTCCTCTTCACTTTCTGCCATAAGGGTGGTGTCATCTTCATATCTGAGGTTATTAATATTTCTCCTGGCAATACTTCCAAAGAAATCCCAGGGCTGATCTCCTTCAGAATGGACTGGTTGGATCTCCTTGCAGTCCATGGGACTCTCAAGAGTCTTCTCCAACACCACAGTTCAAAAGCATCAGTTCTTCAGTGCTCAGCCTTCTTCACAGTCCAACTCTCACATCCATACATGACCACAGGAAAAATCATAGCCTTGACTAGATGGACCTTTGATGGCAAAGTAATGTCTCTGCTTTCAAATATGCTATCTAGGTTGGTCATAACTTTTCTTCCAAGGAGTAAGTGTCTTTTAATTTCATGGCTGCAGTCACCATCTGCAGTGATTTGGAAGCCCCCCAAAATAAAGTCTGACATTGTTTCCACTGTTTGTCCATCTATTTCCCATGAAGTGATGGGCCCAGATGCCATGATCTTCATTTTCTGAATGTTGAGTTTTAAGCCAACATTTTCACTCTCTTCTTTCACTTTCATCAAGAGGCTTTTTAGTTCCTCTTCACTTTCTGCCATAAGGGTGGTGTCATCTTCATATCTGAGGTTATTAATATTTCTCCTGGCAATCTTGATTCCTGCTTGTGTTTCTTCAAGCCCAGCGTTTCTCATGATGTACTCTGCATAGAAGTTAAATAAGCAAGGTGACAATATACAGCCTTGATGTACTCGTTTTCCTATTTGGAACCAGTCTGTTGTTCCATGTCCAGTTCTAACTGTTGCTTCCTGACCTGCATATAGGTTTCTCAAGAGGCAGGTCAGGTGGTCTGGTATTCTCATCTCTTTCAGAATTTTCCAGTTTATTGTGATCCACACAGTCAAAGGCTTTGGCATATTAATGTACTAGGGTTCCATAATTCTCATGTACCGCTTACTCCTGTGTCTTGGACGAATTAGTCTTATTGGGGGTCAGGTTTTTTTTTTTCTTTCAATTTTTATGTGGTCTATTTTTAAAGTCTTTATTAAGTTTGTTACACTATTACTTCTGCTTTATGTTTTGGGTTTTGGGCCATGACTCATATGGGATCTTAGCTTCCTGACCAAGGATCAAACCTGTACCCCCTGCACTGGAAAGCAAAGCCTTAACCACTGGGCTGCCAGTGAAGTCCTGAATGTGTTTCTTTATCTGTCAAACCAGTGTTTGGGTTTCCATGAAGGTCAAATAAGATATATGATCTTGAAGCTACATCTGCAAACTCCAGAGAGCAATACATAAGTTATGTTTTTTATTACTACTTTATTTTTGGCCCCCAAATAACAGAGCTCACCATTATGCTGAATTATCTAGTTTAATTTTTCAATTTATAAATTACCTAGGCCCCTTGTTTTCTTTTCACTGCTTTCCTGCTGTTTAGCTTTTAAAACTGTCTTAGTACCATTGTGAAATACAGGGAAGAGTAATTAGGAATTTTTACTTTTTAAAATTATTTAAAGATACTTAATGGGGAGTCAGTTGAAAATAGCCCTATTATTGGAGAGTTTGTTAAGTGGCATATCACATTTTAAAGGTGCTAAGCCCTTCCAAGGAAATTGCCTGTCATCTGGTTTCAAAACAACCCTGGCAGACTCCTGGTAGATGCTGACACTTTTAATTTTTCCAGAGAGCTATTAAAATTGTAGAACTTTTGGAACTATATTCCCATACCACCTTGATGGGCCAAATGATTGAATAAAACATGTGATAAGAATCTTTCCTCTGTGATGAAGCACCATGAAAAATCCTGAGTTGGCAATTTGTAACGTTATTGCAGATCAAGTATCTGAGTTTCTCATTGTCTAAACTATCCGTTAAGAGTTCTCTGGACTAGGAAGGTCTCTTGGTACCTGTAAGTAAAATACCATGTCTGTCCTGTTTCTCTCCAGTAAATAGTGCATTACCTCTTAGTTTCAGGCTTTTCCAGTGGCTCAGCAGTAAAGAATCTGCCTGCAGTGCAGTGCAGGAGACACAGGAGATGTGGGTTTGATCCTTGGTTCAGGAAGATCCCCTGGAGAAGGGAATGGCAACCCACTCCAGTATTTTTGCCTGGAGAATTCCATGTACAGAGGAGCCTGGCAGGCTACAGTCCGTGGGGTTGCGAAAGAGTCGGACACGACTTAGTGACTAAACAACAGAAAGTTCTCAGAGGATACATTTCATTGACTGTGGTTTGATACTGGGTTAGTTAAGAGGCAAAGTTAGTCAGGCTTCAAGCAGCTTTGCTTTCAGGGTTTTTTAAGTTCCTAGGCTCGCTGGAGAAAAATGGCTTGTTTGGGGCAGAAATGAACTGTGTGAGTGACTAAACAACAGAAAGTTCTCAGAGGATACATTTCATTGACTGTGGTTTGATACTGGGTTAGTTAAGAGGCAAAGTTAGTCAGGCTTCAAGCAGCTTTGCTTTCAGGGTTTTTTAAGTTCCTAGGCTCGCTGGAGAAAAATGGCTTGTTTGGGGCAGAAATGAACTGTGTGATAATAGGATGCTATGTTCCAATTGAGCACGTCTCGGGCAGATGGTGGCCATCCACTGTCAGGACTCTGTGGAAACCAGTGGATTTCAGTTGTGTATCAGGATTTTAACTAAGGTCTCAGTTCAATTCAGTTCAGTCGCTCAGTCGTGTCCAACTCTGTGACCCCATGAGTCGTAGCACGCCCGGCCTCCCTGTCCTGGCATCTGGAGTTAACCAGAGTGAAGTAACTGGGACGCCAGCCTCTCTCTTCTGTGTGTTCTCCATCAGGACAGCTTGGATGTGATCAGGTGGATGCCAGCGAATCTATTATAGTGCTGACAAACGCTAATCAGAGATAGGCTCCTGATTTTAAATTTAAATTCACTACGTGCTATTACTTTTCTAACATGGTGTGCTTTTGATAGTCTCATTTGCATGATTTTATAAATATGCATTTCTGGCTACAATTTTATTATCTGAGTGTTCTTTTATTTAACATAAGCTTTTAGAGGAGGTTTTTTTACCTTAAGAGTGTGGAAAGATGATCAGTCTATTTGTGGTTGGGCTCTATGTTGTCATTATCATCAGCGTAGTATAGTGCAGAGATAAGGACTGATGGAATCAAAATGCCTGGATTCAGATCCTTCTTCCTCCCCCTACTTGTGTTGAGTTGTAATTTAACTGTACGGAGGTTGTTTAACCCTATAAGCGTTAGCCTTGCCTTTTAAAAATTATTTATTTATGAAATATAGTTGATTTACAATGTTGTGTTAGTTCCAGGTGTACAGCAAAGTAATTTAGTCATACATACATATATATAGTAGGCATGTATATTCTTTTTCAGATTCTTTTCCCTTCTAGGTTATTTTAAAATATTAAATATAGTTCCCTGTGTTATACAGTAGGTCCTTGGTGTTTATGTATTTTTTATAGATACTGGGTTTGCCAAAATGTTCATTCGGGCTTTTCCATAAGATGTTGGGATCCTAAACTCCTAATGTATCCCTCTTTTGGTAACCCATATGTTTTCTATGTCTGTGGATCTATTTCTGTTTTATAAATAAGTTCATTTGTATCTTTTTCTTAAGAGTCCACACAGAAGCAATATCATACGGTATTTGTCTTTCTCTGTCTGGTTTACTTCACTTAGCATGATCATCTCCAGGTCCATCCATGTTGCCACAAATGGCATATTTCATTCTTTTCTATGGCTGAGTAATGTTCCATTGTGTGTATGTACCACATCTTTCTTCTTTCGTTTGTTGGTGGACATTTCTGTTGCTGCTATGCTTTGACTGTCGTTAATATCGCTGCAGTGAATACTGGAATACATGTATCCTTCTGAATTATGCTAAGTCGTTTCAGTCGTGTCCGACTCTGTGCGACCCCATAGATGGCAGCCCACCAAGCTCCCCTGTCCCTGGGATTCTCCAGGCAAGAACACTGGAGTGGGTTGCCATTTCCTTCTCCAATGAATGAAAGTGAAGTTGCTCAGTCATGTTCGACTCTTAGCAACCCCATGGACTGCAGCCTACCAGGCTCCTCCATCCTTGGGATTTTCCAGACAAGAGTACTGGAGTGGGGTGACATTGCCTTCTCCAATTATAGTTTTCTCTAAATATATGCCCAAGACTCTTCCTTTAATGAAGATAATAATAGCATTTTCCAGATAGGGTTTTTGAGAAGATTCCATTAAAATGGCATATATATATCAGCCAGCTTTTGCTAGGTTATGCTCCAGTAACAAATTAACCTGAAATAGCAATAGCTCACAGCAGCAGAGATCTGTTTTTCATTCATCCATCATCAGTTGGCTCTGCCTCTGCTCCATATTCTCTTCATTCTGAGACACCCCAGAAGAAGAAGCAGCTTCCATGGCCTCATGACAGAGGCAAGACTCATTGTGGCTTTAATAGCTTCTGCCCAGAAGCAGCACGTGGCACTTCTGTTCATGTTTAATTGGCCAAAGGAAGTCATGAGGCCAAGCCTAGTATCAGTGAGTGGGTGCATTCATCTACCACAAGCTGCAGTGCACACTGATTGTACCGTAGTAAAGGCTCAGTAAATAGGAGATTTTAGTTTTCAATCTAGAGCCACTGGAGAGGTGAAAGACAAAGGTACATGATGGTTTAGCTAAGACAGAGAGACTGATACTTAGGTGTTTGTCAGTCAGCTCTCTTAAGAGCACATGGAGGTGCTGACCACTTTCTTTGAACTTTCCAGGGAAGGTGGTCTATGGAGAACCCATTGCAGCAGGTCTTGGCACGGATGGCACCCACCACTGGGACAGAGAATGGCTCCATGCCGCCCATCACGTTATGGGCCCACCCCTGCGACCGGACCCCTCAACGCCTGACTTCCTCATGAATCTGTTGGCTAAGTAATCAATTAGCAGATGACTGTGAAGTGTTTTGCCAAATTAAGATGTTTTTCAAATCTCAAAATGCGAAGGATTTGAGTGCAGGAGAGTGTGTGATATCATCTGGACCTTCCATTGGCCTTCCAGTCTTCTGTTTTTGACCTGACAGGCCCTGGAGACCAAAAAGTATTGGCTTAATTACGTTATGATGTGGTGTCAAAACCTCTCCTGACCACAGTGAGATCAGATCATTTTTCCTGAAGTTTCCTCTGCTTTAATTCTTTTTGTTGTCTTTTCTATCTCTTGTTGCTTAGGGCCGGGTCTCTTCTGTATGCCCTATTTTTATCAGACAGAATATTCTTGAATAGTTTCCATGCTGATATAACCCAGGAACTGAATATACCTGTGGTAGAGATACAAAAGATGATGATCTAGGGAAGAGCCACAGGTAAAAGGCAAATTCCTGCCCTCAGAGCAGGTTATCCCCATGAAAGGCCATTCAGACCATTTACAGATGCTTTTTGGCTTGGGGGGGGGGGCATTATGATCATTTTTGTTGATGAATACACCATTCGTGGACATTTTGACATTCCCTATTCACAGATACTCAGATCCGAGTTAACAAAGAGCTTTTCACGATAGACTGTACAAGAGTTCACTTGCCACTTCCTTCCAGCCTTGACAAGCTGCTCATTCTCCACTGCGGTTTTCTGAGTTTCTGTTGAGGGTGGGGTCAGGAGACCAGGGAAGGTACAGTGGCTTCCTCCTGACCTTTTCTACCTCCTGACCTCTGCTCTCATGTGTGTCTCTTTTACAGCGATGACCTAACCACCACAGGGTCTGACAACTGTACTTTCAACAGCTGCCAGAAAGCTCTTGGGAAGGATGATTTTACTAAGATTCCCAATGGAGTGAATGGTGTTGAGGACCGGATGTCGATAATATGGGAAAAAGGCGTGGTGAGTGTCATGGAATTCAGTTCGTTTTGCTGAATTCTTCAACAAGGATCTGGTCTATTTTAGGACCAAAGTTCCAGAAGCCTTCATGAGAAGCTTCTTGATTGTTTTCACAGAAGTGGCCGCTGGGAATACTGCTGCATCACCACCACCATGCCATCTCCCAGGATAATAACAAAAAGTACTTTTCTTCTCTGCATAGTTTAGAGGGTGCTTTGCGCCATGGTGCAGACATCAGAGTATAAGTTTATATTGGGTACCAAGAGGATTATTCTTGAAGTCTTCGAAATGCAATAGCCCTTCTATCTGATTTCCATATTTGTGAATCCTGGTTCCTCATGTGTCAATGATATAATCACTTGGAATGATTGAAAAGACATGAACGGTTTTTATTACATTTGTACCCCTTTTTCATATAAAAATGTAGATATCCCTTTTAAAGAACTTTTGAATATTATGATTAAAAAACTACTGTATGAGGTCACATAAATCATAAATCCAAAGCACAGAGATTTTCTTTTAATTTTACAGTTTAAAAGTTTCTACCTGAGGATGAAGAATAATTGAATGGCTAAATGTTTATACATGAGCCTATCAGGCAGCTGATGAGTGTAGTTGTAAAGATCAGCAGTGAAGACTTGCTGGGTAGGACCTGAGGTCCCCATTGCCATGCCACTCTCATCTGTCTCTCAGAACCCCTCCCTTCAATGATGTAGTAATCATATCTCTGGACTTCCTTGGTGATCTAGTTGTTAAGACTCCGAGCTTCTGATATAGGGAGTATGGGTTCAATCCCTGTCAGGGAACTAAGATTCCACATGCAGTATGATACAGCAAAAAAAAAAAAAAAATTTTTTTAAGAAAAAAAGAAAAGGAATAATCACATCTACACCCAGAATCCCTTGCACATACCACTCACTGAGAGCCCTAATTTTTTTTTAACCAGGTCTTGTCAATTTTATTTCCAAATGCCTCCGTATTTCCACCTTCATCTCTACCATTCTACTGGAGTCCCTTGTCTTGTTTGGACCACTGTGGTTGTCTCACAGCTGGTGTCCCTGCCTCTACTCTCTGGCTGGCTACAATCTATCCTATACTCTAGGACCATCATTACCTTTCAAACACCAGGATATACCCATGCTACTTTCTTCCCTAAAACCCTTTCATTTCCTACATTACTTCTTGGATGATATCTGAACAATTCATTCACGTGTAAGGATCTTCTAAGCATCTCTATGGCCCTGTCTTCTGCCCTTTGTCTTCTCCACGCCCTTTTACCTCTCCCTTAACTCTAATTATCCCAGATGGCTTTCCTTCTCTTTCTCTTTGCTTAGACTTTCTTGGTAACAACAGTCCAACCTTTCATTTTGAACTTGTGTTAACTACAATGAGTAACTTCATTAGAGCAGATTTTTATAATATATAAACTATATTAGTTAGTTAGTTCAGTCACTCAGTCATGTACGACTCTTTGTGACCCCATGAATTGCAGCATACCAGGCCTCCCTGTTCATCACCAACTACCAGAGTCCACCCAAACCCATGTCCATCGAGTTGGTGATGCCATCCAACCATCTCATCCTCTGTCATCCCCTTCTCCTCCCGCCCTCAGTCTTTCCCAGCATCAGGGTCTTTTCAAATGAGTCAGCTCTTCACATCAAGTGGCCAAAGTATTGGAGTTTCAGCTTCAACATCAGTCCTTCCAATGAAGACTCAGGGCTTATCTCCTTTAGGAAGGACTGGTTGGATCTCCTTGCAGTCCAGGGGACTCTCAAGAGTCTTCTCCAACAACACAGTTCAAAAGCATCAATTCTTCGGTGCTCAGCCTTCTTTATAGTCCATCTCTCACATCCATACATGACTACTGGAAAAACCATAGCCTTGACTAGATGGACCTTTGTTGACAAAGTAATGTCTCTGCTTTTAAATATGCTGTCTAGATTGGTTATAACTTTCCTTACAAGGAGTAAGTGTCTTTTAATTTCATGGCTGCAATCACCATCTGCAGTGATTTTAGAGCCCCCGAAAAATGAAGTCTGACACTGTTTCCACTTTTTCCCCATCTATTTGCCATGAAGTGACGGGACCGGATGCCATGATCTTAAGGTATATAAGTGGATCTAAAGTGATCGGAGATTCCTTCATGACATACAGGAATCTATGTTGTTTTCTGAAATTTTAGGATGATTTATTTATGGGAATATTACCTTCAGGATGTGGTTCCTAAAGTGGTTTTTTTTTTTTTTTTAAAGCAAAGACCCTTTGATAATTAGACAGACCATAAGGATGCTCTTGCCATATAAGTGTGTATAGGGATAAACTCTCAACACGTCCCACTGAAGTTCGTCAATATTAAAATCTCTTGCAGCAGACTGTCCATGACTATTGGTTCATGTAGATTTTAGTAGAGCAAAAACTGAACCTCTTGTTGACTTTTCCTTTTTTAAAAGTGTTGTCACCTGATTTATAGGCCTGTCTTATTTTAATTCTATAGTATTCTATGTAATATCTACATGATTATCTTATAAGTCTTATCTATAAATCTTGGGTCTGCAATAAATAATCCAGATCATTAATGTAGTAGGTGGTGGAAGTAAAAAGAATTGGAAGTACTATTACCAACATTTAGCTCTTTTTCTGTGATTCTGGGAATGGGAAAAATCTGAGCAGTTGTTTTGTTAAGCTGATAGGTTTTTGAACAGTTACTTTCATATTTACTTCCATATTTAACCACATTCATCCCCATCATTATCACTATGATTGTTTAAGATTTATCAGTATTCACAGATGTGTTTGGCCTCACAGTATACAAAATTAGGTGTGGTTCTATTTGGTTCTAACAGATACAAGTCTCCTACTTTTATTGATAGGAGATTTTTAGTGTTTTATGATTTATCAGAAAAAGAATTATATTTTCTTCCTTGAATTGTTTTATAGCACAGTGGCAAAATGGATGAAAACCGATTTGTGGCAGTTACCAGCACAAATGCAGCGAAAATCTTTAACCTCTATCCAAGAAAAGGAAGAATAGCTGTGGGCTCAGATGCTGACATTGTGATTTGGGACCCAAAAGCCACAAGGTAAGCCTAAGGTTTTGTATTACTTGGCTTCTCCATTAAAAAAAAGCACTAACTTGCAAAGAAATTATTCATTGACTTTAATCAGCCATTTCTTCTTAGGTGATTTATTTAGGCAGACTCAGGTATTATAAGCACAGGGTACAGATTTGACTGTACAAACATTCCTTTGTTCTCCTTGGCATAGAAGATGCACAAGTTGTGTTGCTTACCTTCTGTGGAAATGCATATGTGTATAAAACCAATATGACTTTCCCAATTCAGTGCTTGGCAAGCGCCTGAGTTCACAGGGAGGAAAGGTACAGAGCAATGAAGAAAAGGAAAGGCTTAATTTAAAAAGGGTTGCACTGAAAACTCGAAATAATTATAGCCTTTTTCAAGCTTTCAGAAAGAAAAATTCCAGCACAAAGGATGTCACTTTTAGTCAGCCACATTTTCCAGCTGAGTTCATCTTGAGCCTGCCGTTCCCAGTAGACTCCGGCTTTTTGTTTCCAATTTCCATAATTCTATGTTAGTATTGCAGGTTTGGCCTATTCTACCAACTCAGAAAAGCATTCGGTAGAGACTGAAGCTTTGTTCGTTCTCCTGATAGGGTGTTGATGCAGACGACAGCTGCATCCTGGTCGTGTTTTTCACAAACTGCAGCTGCTAATAGAGAAAACCCCACATACTTTAACACTGCATGTGTGTGTGCACAAGCGAGTGTCGATGCACATGTGTATGTGTAAATGGGGATAGGTAAGACCGTCTACTATTACCAAAGAGACATTTGTTTAAAGGTATTATGTGGCGGTAAACAAAAGTCTATGCGAACAGACCGTATTTTATTGGACTTCAGACACCGTGTTTTAACTAATTGAGGGATTGTGGCAAACCTGCTTGGAGCAAGTCTGTTGGCTCCATTTTCCCAACAGTATTTGCTCAGTTTGTGTCTCTGCATCATATTTTGGTAATTCTTGCAATATTTCAAACTTTTTCATTATTATTGTATCAGTTATGGTGATCAGTGATCTTTGATGTTACTGTTGTAATTGTTTGGGGATGAACTGAGCCCTTGCAAGACAATGAACTTGACACATGCTGTGCGTGTTCTCACTACTCTACTCGATGGCCATTCGCTTGTATCTCCCCCGCTTCTTGCGCCTCCCATTCCCTTAACACAACGGCATTGAAATTAAGCCAGTTAATAACCCTATAGCAGCCTCTAAGTGTTCAAGGAAAGGGAACAATTTCATGTCTCTCACTTTAAATCAGAAGCTCAAAATGATTAAGCTTAGTGAGGAAGGCACGCTGAAAGCTGAGATAGGCTGAAAGAGAGGCCTCATGCGTCAAACAGCTAGCCAAGTGGTGAATGCAAAGAAAAAGTTCCTGAAGGAAATTAAGAGTGCTCCTCCAGTGAACACATGAATGATGAGAACGTGAAACAGCCTTATTGCTGATACGAAGAAAGTTTTAGTGGTCTGGATAGATGATCAGACCAGCCATAACAGTCCCTTAAACCAAAGCCTAATCCAGAGCTTTACCTCTCTTCAATTTTGTGAAGTCTGAGAGATGTGAGGAAACTGCAGAAGAATATTCATGGTTTGAAGTTAGCAATGATTTGTCATGTGGTTTCAGGAAAGAAGTCGTCTCCATCACATAAAATTGCAAGGTGAGGCAGCAAGTTATCCAAAGAATCTAGCAAAAATATTTCGTGAAGGTGGCTATACCCCACAACAGATTGTCAACGTAAATGAAAATGCATTATGTATTCCCAATATCAGAAGAAGATACCGCCTAGGACTTTCATAGCTAGTGAGAAGTCAATGCCTGACTTCAAAGCTACAAAGGACAGGCTGACTCTTTTGTTAGGGGCTAATGCAGCTGGTGACTTTAAGTAAAAGCCAGTGCCCATTTACCATTTGGAAAATCTTAGGGCCCTTAAAAATTATGCTAAACCTACTCTGCTTCTGCTCTATAAATGAACCAGCAAAGTCTGGATGGCAGTACATCTGTTCGCCGAGTATTTTAAGTCCACTCATAAGACCTGCTTCTCAGGGGGGAAAAAAAAGTCCTTTTGAAATATGACTGAACCTGGTGACCCAAAAGCTCTGATGGAGACTCATGTTGTTTTCATGCCTACTAATCCAACATCCATTCTGCAGCCCATGGATCAGGAATAATTCCAACTTTCAAGTCTTTTTGTTTAAGCAATACATTTGGGGAGACTACAGTTGCCCTAGATAGTGATTCCTCTGATGGATCCAAGAAGTCAGATGAAAACCTCTTGGAAAGGATTCACTATTCTAGATGCTGTTAAGAACATTTGTGATTCATGGGAAGTGGTCAAAATATCAACATTCACAAGTGTTGGGAAGAAGTTGATTCTAACCCTCATGGATGACTTTGAGGGAATCAAGACTTCAGAGGAGAAAGTAACAGTACATGTGGTAGAAATAGCAAGAGAACTAGAATTAGAAGCCTGAGGTTATGAATTAATTGCTGGAATCTCATGATAAAATTTCATGGATGGGAAGTAGTTTCTCATGAGCAAGCAAAGAGAGTGATTTCTTGAGATGAAGTTACTATCCCTTTTGATTATACAGTGGAAGTGAGAAATAGATTTAAGAGCCTAGATCTGATAGATAGAGTGCCTGATGAACTATGGAATGAGGTTCATGATTTTGTATGGGAGACAGGGATCAAGACCATCCTCATGGAAAAAAAAATGCAAAAAAGCAAAATGGCTGTCTGGGGAGGCCTTACAAATAGCTGTGAAAAGAAGAGAGGCAAAAAGCAAAGGAGAAAAGGAAAGATATAAGTATCTGAATGCAGAGTTCCAAAGAATAGCAAGAAGAGATAAGAAAGCCTTCTTCAGCAATCAACGCAAAGAAATAGAGGAAAAGAACAGAATGGGAAAGACTAGAGATCTCTTCAAGAAAATCAGAGATACCAAGGGAACATTTCATGCAAAGATGGGCTCGATAAAGGACAGAAATGGTTTGGACCTAACAGAAGCAGAAGATATTAAGAAGAGGTGGCAAGAATACAATGCTCAGGAAATTCCAGGGGGAACCCCTGAAGCCTGATCACGCCCTTGCGTTTTGTCAGACTTCCTTCCTCGTGACCTTTGCCACAGGCGGGATTCTTCACGCTGGCTCCCGGCATGTAATCAGACAGTATTGCATGCTGCAGAGACATTTTGTTTTTCATGAAAGAAGAGCCAATCATTGTAGCAGACTTTATTGTTGCCTTATTTTAAGACAATTTCCAGACTTCTCTTGTGGTCCAGTGATTAAGAATCCAACACAGGAGACATGGGTTCCATACCTGGTCAGGGAAGATTCCACATGCCATGGGGCAGCTAAGCCCATGCAGCACAGCTGCTGAAGCCTGCACGCCCTAGAGCCCATGTTCCACAGCAAGAGAAGCCACCACAACAAGAAGCTCATTCGCCTAGAGAAAGCTCGCGCAGAGCAGTGAAGATCCAACACAACCAAAAATAAATAAATAAAATAATAATAAAAATGAAATTGCCACAGCTGCCAAAGCCTTCAGCAACCACCATCCTGATCAGCCTGCAGCCATCAACATCCAAGCAAGACCCTCCATCAGCCAAAAGATTAGGACTTTGCTGAAGGCTCAGATGATAGTTAGCCTTTTTTACCAATAAAATAATTTTTCATTAAGATATGCATAGTGTTTCTTTAGACATAATGCTGTTGCACACTTAATAGACTACAGTACAGCGTGATCATGACTTTTATTTGCCCTGGGAAACCAAAATATTCATGTGACTTGCTTCATTGTGATAATCACTTTAATCCAGTGCTCTGGAACCAAACCTGCCCTCTCTCCAAGGTATGCCTGTATTCTTCCAGATTCATTATTCATGGAGTCTCTTCAACCACCTATTCGACCCCATTTCTCACATTCTGCAGTTTTCACATTGAAAAAGATGAATAATGATAGTGCAAAAAATTCTGACTGTGGATTAGAGAAAATTCTTAAAGGGTTGGAGAAGTAAGATATAAGTCAAAGAAATCCAAAGAGAGCTAGATCATTTCAGTACATCTGCCAAGTAAAG
>SJYC01116882.1:0-17182 GCA_006408675.1 Madoqua kirkii | reverse complement strand
AATTCTGACTGTGGATTAGAGAAAATTCTTAAAGGGTTGGAGAAGTAAGATATAAGTCAAAGAAATCCAAAGAGAGCTAGATCATTTCAGTACATCCTGCCAAGTAAAGATAACATTTCTCTGTGTTTCAAAAGGACATTAAAATAAGAAAAGTTTTTTTTTTTTTTTAAGACTCTGAGAGTGAGAGAAATAGAACCCAGTAGTTCATCTGCCTCCCTGGTCACCGCAGGCAAAATAGCTGAGAACACCTAAAAATAAAAAAGTATTGCAAAGAATGACACCAGCCAAACGAGATAAATGTAAAATAACCATAGTGATACGTGGATTTTGTGTAACACTTTCTTAGGTTATAAAACGTTTTTGCATTTCTTATGTGATTCTAAAAAAAGCCATCTAAAGTAGGCATAATAATTATTATTAATATCTCATTACAGATGAGAGAGTGGACATTCAGAGACCTTAAATGATAAGGCTGGGTCCTGCAGCTTAGCACTGATGACCTAGGACCAGACCTACACAGCAGGCTCTCAGGCTGTGCTGGTTTCATTATGCTTAGCCCTTAGTTATATACAATAAGCAGACATCAAGAGAGAAGACTCAGAACTAGTAATCAAAGGCCAATATGTAACCTTTCCCCAAAAGACACATATACAAAAATGCAAATATTTAATTCTCTGTTATCATTACTGTTATAAAGTGAAGGACAGGTATTATATAAGAAATACTAGAGAACTGATGAAAAAAGTGGTAGAGAGAAACTTAAAAGCACAGAGGCTTTTTGGCTTGACCTTAAGACAGTTCTTTAAGGCTAGAAATTAGGGAAATTAAGCAAGTAATATACAGATCTTTAAAAAGAATAAGAACTTAACATCTGGATCATTATAGGCTATTATTCTGAAACAAGTGAATAGGAAAGGAAGGACAAAGAATGTTATAGAAATCAGTAGCTAACACTAGTGAGAGAGTGGTCTAAATTTATAGTCTAAAAACATGACTCAAAGAGACATAATCACAGCCTATAAATATCTTCCAAGCAACAATATATGTGTAAGTAAAGGAAGCGAATTATTCACAACCTTGAGCTCAGGTCATTTTTCTTTGTCCAGTTGTCTAAGGAAGACAATGCTTTACACCTGAGCTGGTGTCGCTGTAGACATTATAGGGGCCAAGGAGACCCTAAGGCTGGTACCAACGGGAGACGGATACCCAGGGGAAGGGTTAAGGAGAAGACCGGCAGGGACTGGCCTGCCTATAGCTGTCCACATGGCCGGGAGCTGGACAGGACAGTCAACACTCTGAGTGTTTTCATTTCTCTCTTGTCTTTGAGGGGCTTCCCTAGTGGCTAGACGGTAAACAATCTGCCTGCAATTTAGGAGACCCCGTTGGATCCCAGGGTTGATGAGGAAAATGGGAGAGATTTTCTTCAGCAAAGATTAAAATGAGAAGAAAAGTGAGAAGAACACTATTTCCTCACACTTTTACGGCAAGTTATCCATAAATAATTGTTGAAAGAATGAATGAATGAAGATGAATAAAGGATAAAGGATGTTCTGAGCAAAGGAGGAAGAACTGGTTTACAGGTCTTCTTTTCCTTGTGTCCTCTTTATTTTGAGGCTGGGAAGCAATTAGCTTTTTAAGCAACTCTTATAATAGGAAAAGAAAATGAAGTTAACAGAGAGCTATCTTTCTGGTTCATTCACACATTCACCCAGCAAGGAGCAGCACTGAGAGACAGGCATGAGAGTCAAAGTTATCCAAGAGCCAGCCCCTGCCTTTGGGAAGCTGACAGTCTAGGAATGTGTTAAGAATATCACATGCTAGGCAAAAACCAGGCACCACTGAAGTTCAGAGGAAGAAAGATCCTTCTTGTATTAGTGCAGTCATTGGCAAAAGACCTATAGCCCACCATTCAGAGAGGAGAGAAAGTGAGACTTCTAATCCTGAGTGTGTGTTAGTCGCTCAGTCATGTCCAACTCTTTGTGACCCCATGGACTGTAGCCTACCAAACTCCTGTCCATGGAATTCTCCAGGCAAGAATACTGGAATGGGTTGCCATTTCTTTTTTGACCTTATCTTCCTGAACCAGGGATCGAACTCTAGTCTCCTGTGTGGCAGGCAGATTCTTTACCGTCTGAGCCACCAGGGAAGCTCTGACCTGAGAGTCAACACTAAACATGGAGGTCAGGTAAACCGAGGCTGGATAGGAGGGTCTGTCTGGGTGGAGGCATAGTTAAGGTCTGGGGTTACAAGGCAGAAAGAACAGGTTCAAGATGTATACTGGAGCAGAAGGATGAGGAGGCCGTGGGCTGCCTCTCTTCCAGTTTTAATTTTGTTTGTTACAGATAAAGGCAGTTTTAAATAGAGCTCGTCTAGTGGAGATGCATTATTTAATTAAATTAGATGTATCTATAGGTTTTTTTCTTTTCAACATATCCCTTTTTATTTTACATGATTTTATTATTATCTGAAGGCTGGTGATGTGAAAGCTTTCTAACCACACCATTAGAGATTGGACTGAATTTTCCTTTCAAATTTCCCGAAAGGTTTTAGCAAAAGCAATCGCCCAACTATGCCAAATGAAAGCAATGTGCATTTCACCCAAGAGCCTGAAGGGGGAGCGCACAGCCCACCTTGAGCTAGGGGCCCCAACGAGGCCAATCTAGCTGCTGGTTATGCAAGAACAAGCCAGCCCCTGGAGGATGGATGCACTTGCTAATGATTTTTGGCTTCATGGTACATAGATGTTTTCCTTTCTTTTTTTTTTAATTCTCATTACTTTTTAATGGCATGTGAGGTAAGTATGCTTGCAATACAATCTGTAACCTTAAAAATGGGTTGCATTAAAGTGACTGAGGGAGATGAGAAAGAAGAGCAGTACACCAAGCCTTTTTCTTCTTTTAAACTTGTAAAAAGCCAGATGATTCCAGAGTGAGGAATCTGACATGTGGTGATGGATGGGGAGACAGGATTGGCAGTGGGTGTCTGTAGAGAAGGTTTGGACATCCTGATGAAAGGTTACCTAAGACGTTGCTAGCCTGTAAAAATTTCTGCAAAAATCAAGTCCAATAGCTCCTCTGTGTCATTGCACAATCAAAACAAACTGCATTTCGTGCATATGGAGCATTCACCTTTTTTGGAAGCAAAAAAGAGTCTGCTGTATGCAGCGTGACGGCCCACAGAGCCAGGGTCTATTGCTTGTGACAGAGGTATGTGTCCTAAACGTCACAACTTGAGTCAGAGCTTCAAATTTAAGGACACGTTGCCAGTCTAAATGTTTGGCCCATTTCTGCAGGATATCTTGGAACTTAGAATCAGGAGGATGAAATCCAGGGTGTGATTTCCATGTGATGTCAAGACAAAATCTTTCAGTATTACATGGTGAAGACAGAGACCAGTCAAATTGGCCAACTTGTTAAAAACCTTATTAGTGAAGATGGCATGTAAGTTACTTGCAAGCCCATAGCATCAGCAGTAACTCACGTTCTGGCAATTTAAGACTATCCTATGAGCTTCCGTTCTTCTGTATTCATTAAATAGCACTTAGTTACTATGGCAACTGTCCTTTTCAGTATTTATGAGCTGCAGGGTATCTCACAGAATCTCAAGCACACAAACACACAGTTAACACATTGTGTACACTGGAACATTTCTTGAAGACTTCTAGGCTGGACTGTGCTTTGCAAAGCAGGCATACTTTGCTCAGTTATTTGTGCGTATTATTTTTTTAACTCAGTTATTGCAGGTTTTGACCTTGAATATGCCATTCTTGAAGGCATTGTGCTGTCTTTCCTGTCTAATTTCCTTCCCTTTCTCACTGCAGATGGAGATAAATGAATTTAACTATATTCAGAGAAGAGTAATGACTTGCAGCTTATGAAAGTGCCCTCCTGGATCTAGAAAGGGCCTTGTGTGTGTGAAAGAAAGCAGGATAAGAATGATGCTTTCATCCTTGGGCAGTGGGGACTGTGGGACTCAGGGAAAAACAAGAAATAGAGAGTAAGGTACTCTTTGGTAAATGGTGGTGACTGTGGTTGATTATTATAGCTGTGTTGTCAGTGACTATTTCGTGGAAGTTACCGGGCATTTCCCCTAGAAGTTGCATGTTGTGTACCATTTAACTAACTTGTACACTATGATCTTCCTTCTCAAAAGGAGTGTCAGCATGCGCACATATTAGCACACACTCACAGACACACAAACACAGCTATCGTGTCTCTGCTTGTAAACGCTGGTCAGCCTGAGGGCTCTGCTTTTAATGCCTGCTTCTAAGACTGTTTATAACTCACGCCTCCTCTAGTCCCCAAACCCACATTATCACAGCACACATCCTGTGGGAGGAGGGAAGAGAGAGCCAAGCCTTGTATCAGATGGGTGATGGGAATGCGGATGATTTACGCCATGATTGTTCACTGGGTTGCTTTGCAGACGTTCATGGGGGCAGCATGGCGTCCGGTAAAGGTCGTCCAGCCTCTGCTTTTGCACAGCTATCCAAGCATCCACCACGTAGTAGATTTACCATAGATTTATAGAGCAATTATGACAATTTTCTGGCGAATGATAGCAAAGTATCTTGAGGAACAAATGACTTTTGCTAGTCCACACAAAATCTAGCCTACCTGCTGGGGCAGGAGCAGAACAAGGTTGTGAAGAGAAAGCATTGGCGGTTCGGTTCCCTCTCTGTCTGCCACATACTCTCTGGGTATGACCTTGGGAATGTTATTTAGTTTTTCTAAATTTCAGTCTCTTTATTTGTAAAATAAGGATGATGATGATGTCTAATCTCATAGCATTGTTGTGTTTAAGATAGTGTACATAAAATGCTTGGTATAATAAACCAAATAAAAAAGAAACTATTTGAAATGCTCTGTACATAGTTAATGTTCATAATTAAATGCTCTGTACATAATTAATATAGTGCCTGGCATGCAGGAGGTGCTCAATAGTTGTAGGTAGTCAGTGGCAGTAGATGGTCAATTGATTAAATATGTGGGAGCTATTGTTAACTATAATTGTGATTCAAAAGCAGACCAAACAGTACTAAAATTATATGAAGTCATATACCAAACAGTACTAAAATTATATGAAATTATCCTAAAATCTTGTGAAAACTTAATCTCTTGTGTTTCTTACACACCTGCAACTTGCAGCAAAAAGGACTAAAATGAAGATGCTTAGATGGATTCTTCTGGCTAAGAAAACCTGATTAAATCAGAACTCATGTGCCCCTAGAGCTGACTCCTTTAAGAGATTATTTGCAGTGAAACCGTTTCAACAAACCACTAAGACCCACTCTGTGACCTTCAGAAGATATTTGTTTTTAAAAAACTTTTGGACTATGCGTGGGAAAAAACTAGCTTGCTGATTACATATGGATAAAATTTTCTCCACGATTTATTTCAGGTTTTTATTTAAACATGTTCTTATGCAACTGAAAATTTCAAGTGAACTAGAAATGATTTCCAAGGACTTCACTACTAATAACTGCATTTTTTTCAAATTATAAAAGAAAAGCAGCTTAGAAACAGATCACAGTAACCCATTCTATCACCGATGGGTTGCCTTTGCCAGAGTAAGCACAGTTTATTTTAAGCATTAGGATTTGGGCAAAAAATAAGCACCAAGGGGAGGTGGTTGTATAAAAGGCGTAGTCTTTTCTAACTAAGCACCTGCTATATGTTTTCTTCCTGCCACACATATATCATACATTTTTCTGTCTTTGGCATATGCCTGTCTTATTTATAGCTATATCCCTAGGTACCAAAACAGTGCCAGGAATACATAGGAGTTCAGTAGTTATTTGCTGAGTGACTAAACCAGATATTAATTGTCTTGAGCCAGTGAATAAATGTGACTTTAAATTTTTGGCTGGGCCTTGTTTATCTGTTCCTGAAACAGGTTCAAGATCCAGGTTTTACATTTTCCCATCTGAGTTGGGAAAAAAAGAAAGATCCTTGGCACTTGTGTCTTCTCCTTCCCCAAGGCAGTGCTTGACAAGGATACACTCCAGAGTCAGGGGCCAGGAGCACTGCCAGACCTAGCCTGGCCATGAATGTGGCTTAAGCCAGATTGGATTCTCCTGTGGGTTAAATGATTCTGTGTTTTGGTCATAGACTCACCCCTAATTCTGGTTAGTTATCTTAAAAACATGGGCCCTTGGTTATGGAGGGGTCAGGAGACAGAGTGAAAATGGAAAATGGATAGAAGGAAATTTAATATCAGTACCTGCAAAGAATCCCAGGGGTCCTTGTGTTCTTAAAGCACAGCAAAGAGCCATAGCTTCCTACAAAGACCTTTAGAGAAAGCATCAGTAACAATGCATTGTTCTCTGTGGAAGATGATCGCAGTGGAAGTCTATTTGGAGGCAGTGAGTCATTTAGGAAGGCAGTCTTTTTAATGACCTGAACAAAACTCAACACCCCCCCCCCACACACACACACACACACCCCACACACACACACACCTTAATGTAAGCTGATTTGCCTTTCTTTTTTTTAAGAGCTGGGGTCCTCAAAGTGTGGTCCCTGGACCAGCAGCATCAGAATCATCTGGGAATTTATTGGAAATTCAAATTCTCAGGTACCTCCTGGGCCTACTGTCTCAGAAACTGCGTGTGGAGCCCAGCAACCTGTGTTTTCACAAGCCCTTCGGGGACTTCTGATGCTTAGGTTTGAGCAGCACAGTTTCTCATAGTGTATGAGAAGACTGGAACTCAAAATCCAATTAACTCCCCAGAGTTCTTTATAGCCTCGTTTGATTATTACTCATTTTAGGGAACTTACTACCTAATCAAACTGCTTAGTCTTTCCTGCGATGGTTTTAATTATTAGGATGTTCTTACTTTGGTTGCGTTAAAAATTACCTCCTTCTAGCTCCTAACATGTTTGGCCCCTGAAGCTACAAGGAATGTGTCTACACTCTCAGGTAATAGTCCATTCATTCATTTATTCGATCAAACATTTGAAGAAAGACATTGGCTCCAAGAAGTCATCCCATCACCAGATGAGCATCCTCAGATCCCTCAGTGGATCCTGAGGACCATAATTAGCAAAATCCCAACGTCCTGGGCACACCTCTGCTCACCCTTCTCTTGACAGACACCTGTCCATATCCTACAAAGATGCAAGTCCCAGAACTGGATCTGACTCTGCCTGTAGTACCACCAGAGCAGGAACTTGTGAAGATGACTGGTTTTATAACTAAGTAAAGAGCTCTTCATTGGCTTTATGACATTTTTCTAGGATATATTGGGGTGGCCAAAAGGTTCATTCGATTTTTTCCATAACATTCTACAGTAAAAGCCAAACTAACTTTTTGGCTGACCCAACACCTTATGAAATTGCTGTCTGTAGATTAAAAGTGTGAAATATGAGCAATTGTATGGAGTTTGAATATCTTATCACATTCATTCAGTCACTAATATAGAAACTTGTGTAGGGCCTTCTCTGGTATTAATATTATGTTAAGATGATAGGATTATACTGCATGGTTGTTTTTGGTAACACGTTCTTAAGTCCACTTGAGCAGATAGTAATTTATAATGTCCATAATCCTCTGAAGACACAATATTTAACATAAACAAAAGGTACAAAGAACAATGCAATGAACACTTGCATATTAACCTTCCCAAACCCACCTCTCCCCTCCCCCAGTAAACACCCTGAATCCTGGATTTGATGTTTATTGCTTCCATGCTTTTCTTTCTATTCGTGAAATACATACGTGCATCCCCAAACACAGTATATACACAATATATGTATTCTGTGTATTTTGGGCTTAATATGAATTGTACCACATATACATTGTGCCGCTTTCTCAGTATTATGTTTATGGCACTCATCTGTGTTGAAATGTGTAGGTGCTTCACACATTTCCACTGCTGTATCATATTCTATTTTATAATATAGCATGATTGATTATATATGTGCCAATGCTGGTGGATGTTTAGGTTGTTTCCAGTCTTTCACTGTTTCAGACACTGTATACATCCTTTGTACATGGGGGAGTTTCTATAGGACATCCATTTGTTTTATATCAAATGCCAGCAGATTTTTGCCAGTAGAAATATATAAAATTGCATGATTCTTTGTAAGTAAATGCAGAACTTCCCATTTGTCATAGTGCATTTTATCTTGTCCCACATTCATTTACTCAGTCATTAAGAATGGTATATTGGACCCCTTTGTTTTCAGTCGCTAAGTCCTGTCCGACTCCTTGTGACTCCATAGACTGTAGTATACCAGGCTTCCCTGTCCTTCACCGTTTCCCAGAGTGTGCTCAAACTCATGTCCATTGAGTTGGTAATGCCACCCAATCATCTCATCCTCTGCTGCTTCCTTCCCCTCCTGCCCTCAATCTTTCCCAGCATCAGGGTCTTTTCCAATGAGTCATGTGTCAAAGACCACATTAGGCAGCTGAAGACAAAAGTAAGACATAATCCCACTCTTTACTTGGGGGTAGGAGGAGCAGGGGCAAGGCTGTGGAGAGGTGGTGGATTTTGTCTTTTTTTTTATTGCGGCAGTTACTGTTTCCTGAATGGCAAGTGTGACATTCCAGGGATCAGCCCTCACTAGCAGAGTGGGACAGAATGTGGAGCTGGGGTGTGGGTGGGAGGAAGTGCAGTTAGACAATTTGGGCTCAGGATCATTTCCTGTCCCTTGAGATGATGCAGCAAATATCCACCTTGAGACCTGGCTCTGTATCTATTTTGTTATTCTAACTTCGGCCCTCATCCTTGAAATATAGACTCTTAGCATTGACCCAGGACACACACACATAGACATATAACTGTTTCCTATTCATCAGGGACTCTGGTTATAGCCTCACATACTTTATGCAAACATACGTGTTGGTCTTGATTTCCCCACTCTCATCACATATAAACTGAGATTAAATTTATAATCATATATATACACACATGTATATGTATAGGTTCATGAAGAGCAGGCTGCCCCAGACTTCAAGATCACAGCTTCCTCGCTGGGCTGTAGAGAAGCAGATTGCCTGTAATGTCCTCAGTGACAAGTGTGCACTTGGCCAGTGAGTGACATAGGTCCCTGCAAATCTGCCAGTGCTCCGGGATCACACTTCCCAGCACATCCTGGTGGCTGGGGGATTCTCTGAACACCAGAGGACAGCTGACGTTTTCCATTTAAAAGGTTTCCTGCGCCTGCGGAAACTTTGTGCCCTCCCAGAAGAGTGGCCAGTGCAAAGCAGAGCGAGCTGGGGAAGGAGAGTCAGGGTGCATTAGATTTATTTTGCAGCTGCAGTTGGAGTCACATTAAAGCTACTGCCTAATTTCCTTTGTCTAACTTGATTTCTCTTTGGCTGGAAGGCAAATGGATCAATATTGTTTTTATGCCGCGATTATGTTGCCTGAAGGAAATTTTCCATCAGTTCTCTGTGCCTTTTTTGGGTCCTGTAATTGGGGCTGCATGCTGGCCAGGCATCTGGGCCCCCCCAGGCATGGACACAAGTCCCATCATCTGCATGGTGCCCACCGAGGGCAGCCTTCTGGAGGGGGTCACAGGAGCGGCGCCTCCAGGCAGAGCTTGGTGCTTGTGCCAGGCTTCTCTGCACATTCTCTGGCCATACACTAGCACAAACAGCTAATTTTATTTTTTTCTTTTCTGTGAAGCCCTCCCCCCCCCACCTTTTCTCTCTTTTCCTATATTTGGAATCCTCTTCACCTCTCCAAAAATTTCTTAAAGGTTGGTTTTTTTACATTTCTGTGATAATACTTTCTTCCTGTCTCCCTCCCCAACCCCACCTCCAATGTGATTCTGTCTTTTTTTTTTTTTTTGGTAACCAGGGAAGGAAATGTTTATACTACGCTCTTGGTTCTATTCTCCTACCAGGCATTTAAGAAAAGCTAAGAGTCTGGAGGCAGAAAAATGAGAAGGCAGTTTAGTCACACACACAAAATTGGAACATTTATCTGTGTAGAAGGATTGCTGAATTCTTTATGCAGTGGAGGTGGGAGAGAAAGACAGTATTGACCAGTTATCTATAAACATGCATGTGTTATATGCTCACTCAATATAAGAAATGGCATTTCTAAACACGGTGGGGGACATAAATATAAGGTGTAACACTTGCCATCTAAAGCTGCATTCTGGTTGGATAGACAAGATATAAGCATGGGAAAGGATAAGGGAACTCTTGGAAGGGGAAAGTTATTACCTGTCAACACATCAGTTCAAGAAGAGGGCAGAGCCTCGTGCACTTGATTCCTGCTAACGCATGGTTCAAATAATTGTCCTGAGTTGAGGGCAGAAGATTGAGATGGGCTTGGGAAAGGGCATATAGAACTAACTGAATCCTTGCAGGGAGGATCTAGATGAGTAGACAGGGGGCAGTAAAGCCCTCTAGATGAAGAAGTCCGGGAGAAATGAGGGAAAATGGAAAAGATAATTCAATAGGCAATCAAGAGACAGAAGGCTGGGCAGAGAGGGGTCAAGCAGCTGGAGACAAGATTAGTCCTGGCCAAACTGCCAAGGACTTTGAGTGGTAGTTTAAGTCCAGCAGATTTTCTCTTAGGCAGCACGAACTATTGAATGTCTTTGTGTGAGGATCTGAATTGATCTAAATCTGTGCCTCCCTATTTTTACATGGCATAAGTAGAAAATGGTTATTTGTAGAGTACGTTGCAGTAAAGAGAAGGGATTTGGAGACTGGAAGGAGAATATAGCAAAGTCAACTTGTCCTGGTTTGCCCAGAACCTTGCCAGTTTTCCAGGAGCACTGAAAGTCTCACATCCAGACAAAATCCTCAGCCTGAGCCTACACCAGCACTGCTTCACTCGGGAGGATGCTTTTGGTCAAGAGCTTAGGAGCTCTGCCCACACACATGGTCACCCTGGGATCTCAAAGTTTCAACCTTGGATCTGGGCTCATCAGTTGGCAAACCTTGATTAAATAGCATTTTAGGGTCACGAGTGTACAGGTTGGGCTGGAGTCTGGGAGAACAGTCAGAAGGCTATCAGTGGAGTCTGGCTTGAGTGAACAAGGCCTCAAACAGGGTAGTGGCAAAGAAAGTGGGGGAAAAGGAATTGATTTAAGAAAATTTTCCCTGGGGGACATTAAAGTCTCCTGACAAGTTGGAGAAAGACTGAAAATTGAATGAAATAGAAATGACTTCAAAACAACCATAGCTTTGTTCATTTATGACCCAAGCATTTATTGAGTGCCATCTGGGTATAAGATATCATACTCAAAGCTGAGTGAGAAATGTGTTCCCCTTATGAGCTTAGAACCTAATTGGACAGATTGAAACGAATCTCTTCATGTTTACTATAAGGTAAAATGTAAAGGTGTGTGGCACAGTAGTTAAGGGTCATGAGATTCAGAGCAGAACCGGGTCACTAGATTCAAATCCCAGATACTAGCTACATGACCTTGGATGAGTTACTCACCTCTTCAGGTATCAGTTTCCTCTCAAACACAGTAATGTAGATGTGCTAACCATAGTACCAAGCTCTGGGGCTTGGTGGAGGAGGAGATAATACCTTTCACATGACGTGTGGCATAGGTAAAACTTGAAGCATGCTAATAGCTTTTCCGGGCTTCCTTGGTAGCGCAGATGGTAAAGAATTTGCCTGCAATGCAGAGACTGGGATTCAATCCCTGGGTTGGGGAGATCCCCTGGAAGAGGACATGGCATTCCACTCCAGTATTCTTACCTAGAAACCCTCAGGGACAGAGGAGCCTGGTGGCTAGAGTCTATGGAGTCGCAAAGAGTTGGACACGACTGAGCAACTGAAGCCCAACACAGCAATAGCTTTATCATTATCACATACAAAGTGATAAGAGATTTCTCAACTAGCAGAGAAGTATCAAAGTAAATGACTTTTATGATTTGAGGACCTATGGGAAATGAAAAATGCTTAGAAGAATCAACAGCAGTTTCAGAGTTCCAGTTTGTTTTGTCAGTCATAGTTTCGATCCTGTTTATGAATCCTCTTCTGCACATTTAGTTTGTGATTGGCGTGTCAGTGGGGCGCAGCTGTTCTTGTGGTTTTTATGTAAAAAACCCCTTAGATATCACACTGGAAAGCAGTAGTAAGCATCGATGGCTGTCTGACCATGTGGGGCAGTGTCTCCAGAGAAGGCTGGCTGTGTAATTTCTTTATGTTAGTTATAACTTGGAATACTTTTACAGTTTTTAAGTCTTTCTCTCTCTCTCTCTCTTTTGTTTTAAATCCAAATTTCTGATTATTTCTATTGGCTGAATTATTAACAGCAGAATCACTACATCAAAGAATACATGAACTTAAGGGTTCTCTGCATATGTGGTTACCTCCTCGTTGTTCCTGACCAACTTTGAGCACAATCTTTTATTTTCTTTGATTTTTGCTGCTTTTTTGGGTAAAAATTGTTACCTTTCAGCTACAAATTGAGCACTAAGGAAGTTGAATATTTTTTCATATTTGTTAGCCATTGGGCTTTTTTTTCCTTATAAAGAAATATCCGTTGATGCACTTTGTATATTTTTCATTTGGTATAATAGCTTTTCCGGGCTTCCTTGGTAGCGCAGATGGTAAAGAATTTGCCTGCAATGCAGAGACTGGGATTCAATCCCTGGGTTGGGGAGATCCCCTGGAAGAGGACATGGCATTCCACTCCAGTATTCTTACCTAGAGAACCCTCAGGGACAGAGGAGCCTGGTGGCTAGAGTCTATGGAGTCGCAAAGAGTTGGACACGACTGAGCAACTGAAGCCCAACACAGCAATAGCTTTATCATTATCACATACAAAGTGATAAGAGATTTCTCAACTAGCAGAGAAGTATCAAAGTAAATGACTTTTATGATTTGAGGACCTATGGGAAATGAAAAATGCTTAGAAGAATCAACAGCAGTTTCAGAGTTCCAGTTTGTTTTGTCAGTCATAGTTTCGATCCTGTTTATGAATCCTCTTCTGCACATTTAGTTTGTGATTGGCGTGTCAGTGGGGCGCAGCTGTTCTTGTGGTTTTTATGTAAAAAACCCCTTAGATATCACACTGGAAAGCAGTAGTAAGCATCGATGGCTGTCTGACCATGTGGGGCAGTGTCTCCAGAGAAGGCTGGCTGTGTAATTTCTTTATGTTAGTTATAACTTGGAATACTTTTACAGTTTTTAAGTCTTTCTCTCTCTCTCTCTCTTTTGTTTTAAATCCAAATTTCTGATTATTTCTATTGGCTGAATTATTAACAGCAGAATCACTACATCAAAGAATACATGAACTTAAGGGTTCTCTGCATATGTGGTTACCTCCTCGTTGTTCCTGACCAACTTTGAGCACAATCTTTTATTTTCTTTGATTTTTGCTGCTTTTTTGGGTAAAAATTGTTACCTTTCAGCTACAAATTGAGCACTAAGGAAGTTGAATATTTTTTCATATTTGTTAGCCATTGGGCTTTTTTTTCCTTATAAAGAAATATCCGTTGATGCACTTTGTATATTTTTCATTTGGTAACATATTATTTGACCACCTCATGCGAAGAGTTGACTCATTGGAAAAGACTTTGATGCTGGGAGGGACTGGGGACAGGAGGAAAAGGGGACGACTGAGGATGAGATGGCTGGATGGCATCACTGACTTGATGGATGCAAGTCCTGGTGAACTCCGGGAGTTGGTGATGGACAGGGAGGCCTGGCATGCTGCAATTCATGGGGTTGCAAAGAGTCGGATACGACTGAGCGACTGAACTGAACATATTATTGTTTGTTTCTTCATTTAAATGATCTGTCTTATTTTTGAAAACTGCCCAAGTTTCTTTTGAGAAATAAAAGCTATAGTTACATGAAAGTGCTTTGCATAAACTGTAAAGCCCTATATGCACATTATTATTATTGGAAGATTGGCCTTGTTCATATGTTAGTCATAACAAAGAGGTCCTTGCAAATTCAGAAATAGGCTTGAGTAGAGTGTGAGCTTTATTCAGGTTGGAATTTTTGTCTATTTTGTTCACTACTGTACCCCCAGTGCCTAAAACAGTCCATGGCATGGAGTAGTGATCAATAAATACATGTTAAATAAATGAGTATGAGATAAACACATAGATAAACAGACATTTTCTACAATGTTCCACCAAGATGACTTCATTTTCTTTTTCGCCTCAAGCTGGAAGCAAATGGAGTTGTGGATAGCTGGCAGGTCAGAACTGTGAAATAGTATTCTTATCATTCTGGACTTAGAAACTCATTTCTTAAAACCTAACTTTCTTTATGGTAACATTGTAAGCCTAATTAGTAATTCTACCTCATTTATTTAAGTGATAAACCAGAAACAAGAAGAGTTTAATGACCCAAGCATGGCTTTCAACAATATGATAAAAGACTCAAGTTGTTTCTTTGTTTTTACATAAGAGCATTTCTAATCCCTAAATATATGACAAGCCTCCTAGGCTTTCCGTGCCTCACTTGTTGTTTTCTGCCAATAATGAGAATAAATTGTTCAAAGGTCTAAAAGAAGACGTGACAGTATGCCTTAAAATTGATTCATTCTTTGGTTGCCTAGTCTGGGGGAAAGATTTTGCATAGAAATTTATGCTAATGAGTTTAATCTCCTGTACAGACCTAAGTTCAACTACCCACAGGTGCTGGGACCACTTTTTTTTCTAAAGTTTCTCTGTTCTGTTTTTATCTCAAATTATCCTACCTCACATTATGTTTTCCTTTTAAGGTGCTTTAGTGTTTCTGGAAGAACATGGGGTAAAATTTCCTATAAATGTGCATTTTGCTCCAGACTTGTTTCCTGGATGGATCACTTACAGTGGGAAGCAGTACATGGTGGTTAAGTGCTTTGTGTTTGAGTCACACAGACTCTTATTTATGATCTTAAGTGAGTCACTCAGCTTCCCTGAGCCTCAATTTATTCATTTACAAGATAAGTATTTTAAAAACGCTGCTCCCCTTGGATTGTGAGGATTAAATAAAATAATGCATATAAAGATGCTGGCATAGGGTTTGACAAATAAGCAAGCAGTAAACAGAAGCTGCAACGGAATGTTATTTATCATTGTCATGTTCATCATACGTGGCTTGGCCATGGCTCCTAAGCCACTGAGGTGCTATTAATGACTGTAAGGAAATCAAGTGAAAATGTCAAAGCAAAAGACAAGGAAAGAGAGAGAGATCCCTGTAAGAAAAGATCCCAGAAGTAGCCCATCTAGGATATATCAGTCAGGGTTCAAACAGAGAAGTGGAACTACCTGGAATACAGATATAGATACAGATGTATACACACATGCACATATACATGTGTATGAGCAATAGATATATGCTCACATGTATATATACATACATGGACTTCCCTGGTGGCTCAGTGGTAAAGAAGCTGCCTGCAATCAGGAGATATGCATTCGATCCCTGGGCTGGGAAGATTCACTGGAGAGGAATGTGGCAACCCACTTGAGTATTCTTGCCTGGAAAATCCTGGGGTCAGAGGAGCCTGTAGTCAGAGTAGCTGATGGGAGCTGATGAAGACAGAGCAGGAGAACCCAGGGGGGCTCCTCACCCCTGGAGATGAGATGGTAGATCATTTGACCTGCTGCTTCACTTCCACCCTCTAAAGCCTAGATGCCATGATCAATGCTGGTGTCTGTTTTAAGCCTAGATACCATGATCAATGCGGGTATCTGTTTTAGGGTAAAAACGCTGAGAGGTTCAGAGACGTTATTCATTAGCTTCAGATCACACGGCTGAAAAGGGTAGAGCTGGGATTCAGAGAAGACCTGGCTGGCTTGTGTCTCATCTCTTAGATACTGCAAAGTGACAGCCTCCCTAGAGGGCAGGGAAGGAAGGCTCGCCTGCAGCATAGAAGTTAAGACATGGTCTCTAGATTCAGACCTCCCTGCACTCAGACCTCTCAGGTTTATAATTTGGCTTCTCCACTTACAGATGGCGAAACCTGGGGTGCGTTACCTAAACTTCAGTTCAGTGCAGTCGCTTGGTTTGCTTCAATTTCCTCCTCGTCAAACGGGCCTGATTACAATCCCCTAGTCAAAGACTGTATGTAGGTGCATTCTGTGCAACAGTGCCCAGGGCTGTAAGCACCCTGTTGCCAGTTGTTACCGCAGCTTGCTCAAGTCAGCGGGTTTCTGCCTGTCTCTCTGCAGTGGCAGAGCGCTTGTCTGGCCGCTGCTGCCTTCGCTGCTTCATTGTGCCTTCGCTGCTTCATTATGGATGAGCGGCCCTGAGGCGGCTAGGTGGCGGGCTCGAGCGCTGTCAATTTCTTCCCAGCACTTTGCGCAGGTTTGCACCATCATCACCTTGGATTGTGAGCCTCGCCTGCTGGAGGAGGGCAGAGGTGATGCTGCCGTGACCACAATCAGCCCCGGCGCCTGCTCCTTTGACCCGAGAGTGCTCCCTCGAAGCAGCTGCCTTTTGGGTCCGGTCAAGTGGGAGCTAGACTGCGGTATTGCTAACTGGGACTTTGGGGTTGTGCTCATTCCTCCAAAATGCTCTATTTTTGGAGAGTCAATGAAACACTCCGGTGCACCCGACGGAAACAGATGATTAGCTGTCACGAGCGTTTTTGCCCAGATGGAAAGCAGATACTCACTGTTGAAAGTCCAAGCATTCTAGTAACTTTGTCAATGAGTGAAGATGGTGATGCTCTCATCCTTGGGGCAGGGTTGCTCATAGATGGTGGCGTGTGATGAAGGAAGGGGGGGGGGTCAGTCTGCCGGTGTTTATTTCCCGCCCTGCCACATGTGCTTCCTGTGTGACTCAAGCAAGTGTCTCAACCTCTCTCAGTCTCCATGTCCTCAGCTGTTAAACAGAGATAATAACCTGGGCTGTTTCAAAATGAGGCAGTGCACTGGAGGAACCTGGAATATAGTTTAATGGACAGCGATCACACCTGGAATTTGCTGGAGGGTCACAGGTGTGTTCCCCTCTGCCCACAAGGATTTGGTCACCCTTTTTGTCCTCCTTTGCACTTTGAAAATTATTATTATTTTCTTTACCCCTCTTCTTTCCTCTCTCTTTCTCCCCTGTCCTTCCATTTTTTCTTTCTGAGTCTCTCTCCCTTGTCAAGGTTTTAAGTCTTTTTTGTTTGTTTGTTTGTTTGTTTTTGTGACTGGATGCATTTAGAGCTGGAGAAGGAAATGGCAACCCACTCCAGTACCCTTGCCTGGAAAATCCCAAGGATGGAGGAGGCTGGTGGGCTGCGTCCATGGGGTCGTGAAGAGTGGGACG
>SJYC01116881.1:0-47130 GCA_006408675.1 Madoqua kirkii | reverse complement strand
GCTTGGTTTGCTTCAATTTCCTCCTCGTCAAACGGGCCTGATTACAATCCCCTAGTCAAAGACTGTATGTAGGTGCATTCTGTGCAACAGTGCCCAGGGCTGTAAGCACCCTGTTGCCAGTTGTTACCGCAGCTTGCTCAAGTCAGCGGGTTTCTGCCTGTCTCTCTGCAGTGGCAGAGCGCTTGTCTGGCCGCTGCTGCCTTCGCTGCTTCATTGTGCCTTCGCTGCTTCATTATGGATGAGCGGCCCTGAGGCGGCTAGGTGGCGGGCTCGAGCGCTGTCAATTTCTTCCGCAGCACTTTGCGCAGGTTTGCACCATCATCACCTTGGATTGTGAGCCTCGCCTGCTGGAGGAGGGCAGAGGTGATGCTGCCGTGACCACAATCAGCCCCGGCGCCTGCTCCTTTGACCCGAGAGTGCTCCCTCGAAGCAGCTGCCTTTTGGGTCCGGTCAAGTGGGAGCTAGACTGCGGTATTGCTAACTGGGACTTTGGGGTTGTGCTCATTCCTCCAAAATGCTCTATTTTTGGAGAGTCAATGAAACACTCCGGTGCACCCGACGGAAACAGATGATTAGCTGTCACGAGCGTTTTTGCCCAGATGGAAAGCAGATACTCACTGTTGAAAGTCCAAGCATTCTAGTAACTTTGTCAATGAGTGAAGATGGTGATGCTCTCATCCTAGGGGCAGGGTTGCTCATAGATGGTGGCGTGTGATGAAGGAAGGGGGGGGGGTCAGTCTGCCGGTGTTTATTTCCCGCCCTGCCACATGTGCTTCCTGTGTGACTCAAGCAAGTGTCTCAACCTCTCTCAGTCTCCATGTCCTCAGCTGTTAAACAGAGATAATAACCTGGGCTGTTTCAAAATGAGGCAGTGCACTGGAGGAACCTGGAATATAGTTTAATGGACAGCGATCACACCTGGAATTTGCTGGAGGGTCACAGGTGTGTTCCCCTCTGCCCACAAGGATTTGGTCACCCTTTTTGTCCTCCTTTGCACTTTGAAAATTATTATTATTTTCTTTACCCCTCTTCTTTCCTCTCTCTTTCTCCCCTGTCCTTCCATTTTTTCTTTCTGAGTCTCTCTCCCTTGTCAAGGTTTTAAGTCTTTTTTGTTTGTTTGTTTGTTTGTTTTTGTGACTGGATGCATTTAGAGCTGGAGAAGGAAATGGCAACCCACTCCAGTACCCTTGCCTGGAAAATCCCAAGGATGGAGGAGGCTGGTGGGCTGCGTCCATGGGGTCGTGAAGAGTGGGACGCGACTGAGTGACTTCACTTTCACTTTTCACTTTCATGCATTGGAGACGGAAATGGCAACCCACTCCAGTGTTCTTGCCTGGAGAATCCCAGGGACGGGGGAGCCTGATGGGCTGCTGTCTATGGGGTCGCACAGAGTCGGACCCGACTGAAGCAACTTAGCAGCAGCAGCATTTAGAGCAGAGGTCAGTGAACTCTCCTTTTGCAAAGGGCCAGAGAGAAAATATTTTAGGTTTTATGGGCCATAAAACCTGCTGTTTTATGGTTGCTACTATTGTTGCTACCTCTGTTGCTACCATTCATCTCTGCCATTATGATACAAAAGCAGCCACAATGCTATTACAAAAGCAGTGATACATAACCGAATGAAGATGGCTGTGTGCTAGTAAAGCTTTATTTACAAAAACAAGTTGTGGGCCTGATTTGACCTGCAACCTCTGATAGTTTCCAATCCCTGATTTAGGGTTTTTGGAGATTACAGATTCTTCTTAAACATCCAAGGTCAGTGCCTTCTCTGGACACCTGGGACTCTGGTTCACACCATGACACGGGGGAAACCTCTGGTATCTGAGTGGTTCTTGTGGGGTATTATTCCACAGCACAGCCTTTAGACAAAATCAAAAAAGTGATGAGGAAATGTGACTTTGTTATTCACAATTCATGTCTAAAAAATTCTAAGGAAATTCCGTTAAGATACTTGGATCATCAGTGACTCCATCCATTCAAAACTGACTAATGGTGTTTGAGCAGTCAGCATGAGGGAAGATTTGCTAGCCATGGCAGAAATACATAAGCATAGCACTTTGCATAGTTAATGACCGACTGTCTCAGGCTACTTCTGAAAGAGTGTGTAGAACCTGCATTGCCATTAAATCAAGCTGCTTTTCATCATTATGGGGATGCCTTTTTACTTCACAGACTGAAGTTCAGGGTCTAGCTTTGCCACATGCTAACTGTGTCCTGGAGAATTTAACTTCTTTTGACCTCAGTTTTTCTCATCTGTAAAATGGGCATAATGATAATACATCAATACCATAGGCTTACTGCAAGGATTAAATGACATAATGCTTTCAATGCCTATGTCAGAGGAAATCCTAAGTATTTTGGTATGGTTATTATAAGCAAATGACAGTTTTGGAGTTTCTGAGGGCCCCTATTTGAAGTGACTTGGAAATGGAATCACATGACATTCTATTTGCCTCAGGAATACTGGCGGCCAGGGGTCCATTCTTAGGTTTGTGGTGCTGGAAATTCCCTCTGGCTTCTTCACACAGTTCACTGGCAGCCACGTCCATGGATCTCTTTCCCGACCACAGACTTTGCTCTTCTTCACTAACCCATCTCACTCTTGGTTGTCAAGAAGTTATCTTCCAGTGTCATACTACATTTCATCTGCCAGCATTTCTGCTTACTACCTCTTTTTATTCACTTCAGCAGGGATGGAGGGAAAATAGGTCATCTTTTTCCTTCCAAAATAAATGTTGAGAAGTCCCTCTGACATTTCTGTTATCCAGCATTCTCTTTTTCCATCCTTTTATTGAGAACCCTAATATCTTCCCTTTATATTCCAGAGAGTCATTTTTTATTCTCAAACTGTTATTAGACCTGAACATAATCTTAAGGACCTGGCCTATTCTGATTTTCAGGAAGGATATTATGTGAATTTGACCTAGTGTATTGGCATGTGGAAAACCTACACAGCTTCCCCAGTGACTCAGCTATAAAGAATCCACCTGTAATGCAGGAGATGCTGGTTCGATCCCTGGGTGGGGACGATCCCCTGGAGCAGAGCATGACAACTTACTCCAGTACTCTTGCTTGGAGAATCCTGTGGACTGAGGAGCCTGGAAGGCTATAGTCCATAGGGTCACAAAGAGTCAGACATGGCTGAAGTGACTGAGAGAGCATGCATTGCTGTGTAGAAAACCCAGGTCTTTTTCTGCCCAAGTTGCACCCATAGATAGAGTATCAGTGTCATCTTGCCAGGAGCAAGGCAGCTTCCCAGGAAGGGTAACAATGTAATTACAAGGCCAAGTCCACCCCGTCTCCCCACCCCAGAAAGTCATTTCTAACTCAGAACCAATATGTTGAGCCCACAGCCTCATCTTCTGAAAGCTAACAATCAAACCCAGCAATAAGCACTTACCTATTTAACATTCATAGGACATGCATCCTAGAATCATGCCAAACTTTTGCTGATTCGCATTCAGTTCCTACTCCTTTGAGACACTAAATTATTTTTAGTTCTCCACTTGCTGAAAACGACTATATAAAATATGAAATATTTATGTTAAGTAGTAATGTCAAAATTAGCTAATAACTTATTTTCAGATAAATAAATAGGTATGCAAAGTGCTTTCTGTTTGCTCAGTGCTGTGTGAGGCACAAGGAGTGAAAGATGTGGTACCACCTTCCAAGGTCAGCTTGTTGTATTAGTCACTCAGTCATGTCCAACTCTTTGCGACCCCTTGGATTTTAGCCCGCCAGGCTCCTCTGTCCATGGGATTCTCCAGGCAAGAATATTGGTGTGGGTAGCCATTTCCTTCTCCAAGGGAATCTTCCCAGCCCAGTGATCAAACTCAGACCTCTCCCACATTGTAGGCAGACTCTTTACCATCCGAGTCACCAGGGAAGTCCAAGGTCAACTTTCTAGAGTCTAAATCCAGTGTATCTAACTGCAGTCTATACTACTATCCATGACCTGTAGAATATAACTCCAAGGACAAAATAGCTGGCTTGCCTGATCAGTTTATTTCTGTAAGTCAATGTTTGGACAGCAATTTTATGAATCTGCATTGAATGTTTTGTCATCCATGGAGCACCAATAGAGTTCCAAGTGATTGTCCAATTTAGATTTAATAACGTGGCTGAAGCAATTCCCATTTTCTCTTCTGTGGGAGGCGGTGCAGAAGTCTGCAGAGAGGATGGAAGATTGATGGGTGCAGTGAGCAGCAACTTTGCTTAATAATGAGAATGCACTTGAAGCAGCACCATTTAGCATTTCCAGAGAAGTGACTGCTTTGCTCCCCATTTATATAACTTGTCACATCCGTGAAATTGACAGAGAAGTAGTTTAAAATGGACAGATGGAACACGTGTCAAAAAAAAAAAATCTTCCATCGTGATCACCTGGAGAATGACCAATTTCAGTTTAAGGAATTTTTAATAGCATCCTAAATCTCTTGTGGCTAAACAGAAAATGGACTTAAGAAGCACCAGGAAGTATGGGATGAGCTGCTTTCCATTTGTTTCCTGGTGGAGGAAGAATGTTTTCATTGATTGCATGCTTTGCAAGTAACTTCTCATAGAGCTTTCAAGGGGCTACATTGTCTAGTGGTTAGGAGTCCAACTTCCTATCTCATGTGAGCTACATGAACTTACAAGCTGTGTGACAGAGCATGAGTTATTCACCTTTCTGTGTCATCATCCTTATCTATTGCATGGGAGAAAAAATAGTATCTGCCTCATAGTGTTGTTCAGTCAGTCACTTTAGTCTCTCAGTTGGGTATGACTCTTTGTGACTCCACGGACTACAGCATGCCAGGCCTCTCTGTCCTTCACTAACTCCCAGAGCCTACTCAAACTCATGTCCATTGTGTCAATGATGCCATCCAATCATCTTATCCTCTGTTGTCTCCTCTTCCCACCTTCAATCTTTCTTAGCATCAGGGTCTTTACAAATGAATCAGCTCTTCACATCAGGTGGCCAAAGTATT
Organism: Madoqua kirkii; assembly: GCA_006408675.1. Taxonomy (NCBI): domain Eukaryota; kingdom Metazoa; phylum Chordata; class Mammalia; order Artiodactyla; family Bovidae; genus Madoqua; species Madoqua kirkii. The sequence continues at coordinate 42,160 of SJYC01116881.1, read as the reverse complement.
GGAGTTTCAGCTTCAACATCAGTCCTTCCAATGAATATTTAGAACAGAATTCATTTAGGATGGACTGGTTGGATCTCCTTGCTGTCCAAGGGACTCTCAAGAGTCTTCTCCAACACTACAGTTCAAAAGCGTCAATTCTTGGGCACTCAGCTTTCTTTACAGTTCAACTCTCACATCCACACATGACCACTGGAAAAACCATAGCCTTGACTAGATGGACCTTTGCTGACAAAGTAATGTCTCTGCTTTTTAATATGCTGTCTAAGTTGGTCATAACATTTCTTTCAAGGAACAAGCATCATTTAATTTCATGGCTACAGTCACCATCTTCAGTGACTTTGGAAGCCAAAAAAATAAAGTCTGCCACTGTTTCCACTGTTTCCCCATCTATTTGCCATGAAGTGACGGGACCAGATGCCACGATCTTAGTTTTCTGAATGCTGAGTTTTAAGCCAACTTTTTCACTCTCCTCTTTCACTTTCATCAAGAGGCTCTTTGGTTCTTCTTGGGAAGCTTTAAATGGTTAATATCCTTTTATGTTCAATATAGAAGGTGTCAGAACACAGTGTAGACAGATGAGGTATATATATATTTTTTTTAAATTAATTTTTATTGGAGTATAGTTGATTACAATGTTGTGTTAGTTTCTACTGTACAGCAAAATGAATCAGCCATACATGTACAAATATCATCTCCCTTTTGGACTTGCTTCCCATTCAGGTCACCACAGTACATTTAGTAGAGTTCCCTACGCTACACAGTATGTTCTCATTCATTATCTATATTGCACGTAGTGTCAGTAGTATCTATGTGTCTATCCCAAACTCCCAATTCCTCCTACACCCTCCCTTTTTTTGAGATAAGATATATTTTTGAGGAAGCCACTAATAGACCTGAGACGATTCTTTTAACTTACTTTTGGTTCTCATGATAAGAATCTATTCATGCCATGGACGAAGTAGCTGAGTTGGGGAAACTATAAGAAAATACCTACACACGTGACTTCTCTGGGGTCAGGAAGACCCACAATTATTCTCAGAAATTCTCGTCCTCTCCTCAGTGTTCTCTCTGAAAGCACACAGACAGTGTTGGCATCTCCCGCAGGCTTTGCTTCAGTGATTTTCTCATCTGTAGGAGCACGCAGCTCTTTGATAGGAAGCTATTTGCAAAGGGACAGAATGTTTTTCTGTGGCTGTGATGTCAGTGGTATCAAAGTTATTGACTCAGTTGAAAAACAGCTTAATGTTATCTTCAGGGCTTCTGCTTCCCTGTCAGCTCAAGCCTTGGAGATGTGTATAATTGGGACTCGCTAAGACAACCTTGACACCCCTCTGCAGAGAGACGTGCCTGTTTGATACAGGCTCAAAGGTTGTTTGACAGCAAGCAGCTTTTCCCTTGGGGCACGGTGACCATGGAGAATCTGCTAATGAAGAGTCAATGGTCCAGGAACCCCAGCCTCACTTCCCAGATGGAAGACTTTAATCATTCTTATCTCCTGTCACCACCGGGACAGACCAAGAGCCTAGCCATCCAATCGATAATCAAAAAGAAGGTATTTCTTATAATTATTCCTCTCCTGAGCTGGCTTGCATATCATTAAATTGAAAAAATGTTTGACGATGAATCTCACCGCTCCTTGGTTTGACTTACGATTGGAATCAGAGCATCACCCCACATTCACATCTATTCTGTGGACAGATTTAGTGGAAAGTAGCTTCTGGTTTCTTTTTGAGTAATAGACCTTTTGAATTGTGCCTCAGACATTGTGGGCTCTTCATTACAGGAATTACTCTCCAAAGGCCAAAGTCTATATCAGTCAGGGTCTGTGCAAGTACCTTCCACTCAGGTGAGTACAAATGGTCTATGGGAAGGTCATGAGGAGCTCACATATCAAAGGAATAGTCTATGGGCCAGGCTTTGAAAGAGCAGAGCCCAGAGCAACCCTGGACAGACTGTAGCAGAAGTTTATCTGTGTTCAGGGATATACCCTCTAATAACTTTTATTATTTGTTTATTTTGTCATCCTGCCAAAGGTTCAAATTCTTGGGAAACATTGCATTTTCCCATCTCTTAGCCAGGGAAGAATAGGGCACCATGTGTAGCCATCTTGCCAGATTAATTCCAATGGGGGAGAGACATTTCTTTTTTTCTTTTTTCTTTGGCCACAGCATGCAGAATCTTAGTTCTCTGACCAGGGATTGAACCCACCACCCCTACAGTGGACACATATGGAGTCCTAACCACTGAACAACCAGGGAATTCCTGAGAGAGTTTTCTTAAAGAAAAATTGGGTGTGGCTGAAACCAGAGGAAGGGAAAGTGAACATCAAGGGTTGGAACCACAGTGCTTGCTACGCTGCATCTCTCAGAACAGGACCACAGGTGTGGCTGAAATACACTGCAAAACTCCCATTTGTCACCTGCTCCAATCTGTCTCCCAGTGTTGCTGAACCTTAGGATGATGACCTGTTAGTCCAATGACTGAATCCCTTTTGTCAGAGCCCGGGCATGTTGTTCTTACTTTCTTCTAAGATGGCTAAAAGAAAAAAGAGTATCAGGCAGGGTTCTTCAGCTGCAAGCAAAAGAACTCTAAGCTAGGTGGTTAAACAAAAAAGAGGACCATATTAAAAAGATCTGGTGGCTCAGAGAATCTCCAGGAGGGCCGAAAGACCATGCTGAGAGGATGTGTAGCTGGGACAAATGCCCAGGTCTCCCACAGGGTAGTGGAGAGCCTCAGGGCTGTCCCTGGACTCAGTTACCATGGATGGTTTGACTGAAGCAGGGCTTGAACCCTAGTGCTAAACCTCTGTCACAGCTGGCCTGAAAAACAGGATCAATCCATCTCTACCTTCACCAACATGAATTCCGTAGCACCTGCTTCCTGAGCCACCAGCTTGCCATACAAAGACTGGTGCAGGGGCACCATTTTGGAGGAGGCCAGGTCACGTGATAGAGTCGGCTGCAAAGGCATCAGAGAAGTGTGTTGTGGCTTCTGCCTTAGAGCAGAAGGCGTCTGCCTCGGAGGAAGCAGTTCAAAGGGACAAGCGTCCTTACAAAAGCAATTGTGTGACTTTGAACTTGTGCTTATTCCATCAGGGGATCACATCTTTCATGGTGGTAGTTTAGTTGCTAAATTGTCAGACTCTTGCAACCCCATGAACTGGAGCCTGCCAGGCTCCTCTGTCCATGGGATTTTTCAGGCAAGAGTATTAGAGTGGGTTGCCATGTCCTTCTCCAGGGGATCTTTCCAACTCAGGAATTGAACCTGGGTCTCCTGCATTGCAGGCAGATTCTTTACCAACTGAGCTATGAGGGAAGCATCTCCCATACTGCACTGGTAATGAGTAGATTTTAAATACATTTTGTACTAATTTTATAAACCTTGTGATGATACTGTGTTGTATTTTTTTGTTTAAAACAAACATTAAAAATGTACCACAAGTTTTAAAATCTTCTTACGATGGGGTTAGATATCTCCGTTTACTCAAAAAAAGGCAGTGATTCCAACCTCTCAGAGGCTGCTTCAATATCATACTGGGCAAGCTCTTACACAGCTGTATTTCAGCCTTGTTACTTAGGACTTCCCTGGTGGCTCAGACGGTAAAGCGTCTGTCTACAATGCAGGAAATCTGGGTTCGATCCCTGGGTCAGGAAGATCCCCTGGAGAAGGAAATGGCAATCCACTCCAGTACTACTGCCTTGCAAATCCCATGGACAGAGGAGCCAGGAAGGCTACAGTCCATGGGGTCTCAAAGAGTCGGACACGACTGAGCATCTTCTTTCACTTCATCCAGGACTTGGGGTGATAATACTTATCTATGGACTTGATCATTTTGACAATGTTAGTATTGCTAAGTATTGTTAGGTATTGATAAACAAATGTTTCACATAACTGGATATAATCCAACTAAGAATGATAATTATAACAATGTTTATGTATTTATTATTAATGAGCTTGTGCAACTCACCAGACATGTTCAGTACACAACAGAACTGTAGGACTGGATGTTTACATTCCATTTAAGTCAGTTTTCTATTTCCAAAACATACAAAACATAGTAACTGATTTAGATAATGCTAAACCACAGAGGAAAATGCCAAGTTTTACTGTGGTCGTCAGGGTTAGCTTCTAGAAGGACCAGTATTCTCTTTCCTTTCCTTTTGTTTCTTTTCATTTCATTTCTCTTCTTTTTCAGCTTTATTGAGATATAATTGACATGGGACCAGGATTTTTGAGCAGAGTCTAGTGGAAGGTCAAAGAAGTTGGCATGGCAGGGGCAGGGAGAGGGCAGACGTGAGCAGCGAGAAGGGCACCCGGGGAAAGAGGAGATTCAGCAGTGTGAAAGCACCTCCAGAGCTGGAGACTCCCAGCTCAGCTGGAAGGAAAAGCGGGGTGAGGAGTGACACCCTGTCAGACGCTTTCCAATGTGAGAGTGGAAGCACATACTTTTTGCTGCTGGTGATAGTGCCAAGAATTTACATTTTGTGTTAATTTGACCTCATTTACATCACACCTTATTATAGCGAATCACTTAGATGTTGCCTAATTGCCCTCTTTCTCTTGCTAACCCCAACACTGAGAAAGTAAAAAATATGGCCTTTATTTTGGCTGAGGCAGAGAAATCCGATTTGATATTTTGCTGCCACAGATCTTTCGCTTTCACATTTACTTGTTTTTTGCATATTTGTTTTTCCTAGGCTTCACAAGCACTTTGCCTTGTATATTTCCTTTGCATCTGTCCACATGCATATGTGTTCACCCATGCTTTCTGGGAAGTTGGGAAAACCCAACCTTTTTCCATTTAAGTTATATAATTATCAGTTTCTTTTCTTTCCCAGTGTATTCTTAATTCTAGTAGTTCATAGATATGCAATATTCCATTGAGTAATCATTGGAAAATTGTTATGCTTCAGTTTTTCAATAGTTTAGGTATTGTAATGGCAATTTTAATGTATAGAACTTATTTCTTCTGTTAGATTATTTTCCTAACAGCATCTGTAACTCAACTTTCTGCTTAGAGAAATAAAGTTTTGTAACTTAGGGTTTTCTCTTTCTTGTCTCTCAATCTTGTATGTAAATAACCATTTCAGCATGAGTTACTACCCATTTTATTTTGTCTATATAGCAGCCTTATAATGCATCAGTCTAGACATACTTATGTAACATACTACGATATAAGCCCAAGAGCTTCTGCTCTCGGTGTAACTGAAAAGCAGGAATGCAGTACCGGACTATGGAGCTATCACGGAGGGATTGTGATGGTCATAAAAAAGTCACTGTAGCCTGAAGGTCTAAATCTCCTTTATATTGTTTCCTAGACTTATTTTCTTTAAGTCTGTGTCTTTTATCATCAACTCATAACTTATTCATAACTCATTCTATACCTACTAACCCTTTAACTATTTTATTCATTTCCTCATGTTAATGACTTCACTTGCTATTTGATAGGTACTCTTCCCGCCTCCTTAGTGCTTGAAATTATTGTTGCTGTATTTGTACCCACCTCCCAATCTTCAGTGATCTTTTAATGTTTCTCTACAAGAGTAAGTTGATTCCTAAGGATACTGAAAGCTGTTTTTTTGGCAGTATACACTGGCCATATGACCCAGCAATGCCACTCATGGGAATATATAGTAGAGAAGAGTTCACAACAAACATGTACATGAATCTTTATAACATCTGTATTCATAATCATCAAAAATTGGAAACAACCAAAATGACCTTCAGAAGATGACTGGAAAAACACTCGGTGGTGCGTCTGTTCAATGGAATGCGTGCATGCGTGTGGGCATGCTAAGTTGCTGCAGTCGTGTCTGACTCTGCTACCCTATGGACCATAGTCTGCCAGGCTCCTCTGTGCATGGGATTCTCCAGGCAAGGCTTCTGGAGTGGGTTGCCATGCCCTCTTCCAGGGGATCTTCCTGACCCAGGAATCAAACCCCCATTTCTTCAGTCTCCTGCACTGGGAGGGGTTTCTTTACCACTCGTGTCACCTGGGAAGCCCCTGCAAAGGAATACTACATAGGAATTAAAAAGGAGTGAACTCCTGATGCACGCAACAACTTGGGTAAATCTCAGAATAGTTATGCCAGATGCAAGAAGTCAGATTCGAAAGTTTACCTACTCAACGATTCCATTTACATGACATTCTTGAAGGACAGCTATAGTAACAGAGAACAGATCAGGGATTTCCAAGAGTTACGGGGGAGGGGAAGTTGTGACTACACAGGGACGGTATGAGTAGTGGGAGGTGATGGGACTGTTTTGTGTCCAGAGTGTTGTGAGGATAAGACTTCTATCCAGGTGTCAAAATTCACAGAACTACCACTAAAAAGTAAATTTATTGTAGTTAATTTTAAAAATATAAAAAGGTTGCAGTTTCATCAAAGTAGTCATAGATCTTTTGACAAGTTATTTAATCTCTCTAAATCTCAATTTATTTACTTGTCAAGTGTAGAGAATACTCTCTATCTTGAAGCAGTGCTATAAAGATGAAATAGGATGTCATAAAGTATCCACCTGGCATAAGGAAGCTCCTCTTTTTCTTTCCCGTGCTGATATTTCTCATTGGGAGCAGATTCTTTTTTGTGGTTATTATCATCTGGGCTTTTTTAATAGGCTTTTGGGGAACAGACTGGAGCTGATGAGGGTTTCAAGCAGAAATGTGACCTGATCTGATACTCATTAAAAAAAAGAAAAAAAGAATTATTTGAGCAGCTTTGTGGAGAGTGGTAAGGAGTGCAGAAGGGTAGGAGTGGAAACATGGAGGGAGCTCCCTGGTGGCCTAGTGGTTAGGATTTGGTGGTTTCACTGCAGATGCCCTGGATTCTGGATTCTATCCCTGGTCAGGGAACCATCCCACATGCAGCATAGTACAAACAAAATGCTAAAAAAAAATAAAGTGGAAACATGAAGAGGTGTTGAGGTTGTCCAGATGAGAGATGGCTGTGGTGTCACCAAGATGATGCGGTGGGACAAGAAAGTGGGAGAGAAGTGGGCAGGTTTGAGATTTTTGGGGGAAGAGGTGGAATCAATAGGCTTGATGATGGTTAATGACTGAGGAAACATAGTTGGAGGTAGCATTTACTGAGATGAGAAACTTAAGAGAGGAGCAAATTCAAGTGTGTGGATTATAGTCATCATGGAAAACCAAGAATTTGTTTGGATGTGTTGAGTGGAACCCGACAGGTAGTTGGGTACAGGGTTCTGGAACCCAAGACCAGGCCAGTGTGATCCCATTCATTTCCACCGGAGGTGGCTCTGTGAAGTTTCCCAGCTCTGACCCTCCAGATCAGGACTGCAGGGGAGCTGTTAGCTGCTATTCCTTTGATCTAACCTTGGGATTTTTTTTAACAAATCACTTTTCTTTAATCCACTCCTGAGAGCAAGCACTTGTAGAAACTTCAGGTTATGCTTGTATGGTCCACTGCTGCCAGATTTTCTTGTTTTCCATTTAATGTGACTTAGGGAAAGGAGCATTTCCACATATCCAGCCTGGAAGTCATTAGTCATATTGTATATGATTGAGAAGTATTAATAAACTACTGAGACAGCTGATAAATATGCAAATACGTGACAAAATATGCTAAAGGATTATATGCTAACATATTTTGTTATTTATATTTTGCTCAAATTTCCAGTTTTGCCACAGACAAGGGGAAGAAATTCAGGATATGATTTTCCTTGAAAGCTACCCATTAACTATTGCCTCTGGGAATGGAATGGAATTTGGGGAGAAATATTGAGGAAGCCTCAACCGTGTCTCCAAAAAGTTAAAATTCTGTAGAGTTGGGTATTGGGTCAGCGTGTTTATCAGACTCATCTATTTGAAATATTTTATAATTAATATTTTGTTCTTTAAATATATACATAAAAATAACTTAAAATCATAAACATGAGAGACAAGGCCCTTCTTCCACCCACTCCACCTCTTTAATCACCATGAAGAGTGATCTATTGGGTTTTTCTCAGAAAATGTAATTACTTTGTAATGAAATGTTAATGCTATGTTCTATTCTTAAAGTCACTTGTTCCAGTAATAAAGCTATGGCTTAATAGAGTTGCTAAATTTTCTTCTAAGCCATTCTTTTAATATTTCATACTTGTCAAGTGAGCCAGGCATGATCTGGAGCATCTTTGTTTTTACATCAGGACCATTTCGGCAAAAACTCATCACCAGGCTGTTAACTTCAACATCTTCAGGGCACGGTTTGCCACGGGGTGCCCCTGGTGACTATTTCAAGAGGCAAAGTGGTATACGAAGCTGGAGTTTTCAGTGTCTCAGCAGGAGACGGGAAGTTTATTCCTCGTAAACCGTTCGCTGACTATATTTACAAACGGATCAAGCAACGGGACCAGGTGAGTTTGGGGCTGCAGAGGCTGTTACCACGGGCTGGACTGTCACGTGCTCCTGGTGTTGGTGCTGGTATTATCACATACAATGGGGTAACATATTTCTGGGATGTAAGAAAAGGTTACGAACCAATAGAGCTTTCAAAGAAAAATTCATTACTGGATGGATGCATTTTCCTTTGCAGATTAGTGCCTATTCAGGCTTTCCTAATGGACCAAGTCGGGTTTTCCTAGGCAACTTCAGGGCCCCTGTGGGTCTTTTGGCAATTGCTGTTAGTCAGGCTCATCTCACAAGTAGCCATCCAGAAAGATAAAAGTGCCACCCTTTTACACCTGAGAGAAAAAATGGGAGAGAAAGTGGGAAAGACTCTGGAGAGCCATCAGGTTGCAACTCAAGCCCAGCCCCAAGGAATGAGAGAGGGAGAAAAATTAGAGCGTGAGGAGCACCCTAGAATACCATCTCATTCAGCCTAACAAAGGTTGCGCAACCTACAGACAGCCCTTGAGCCCGGTCCTGCGTCCGCCACGTGGCGTGCTGTCATTGGCTGGGAGCAGCAGTGGGAGGCGTGGCCTCCCCTGAGAACAAAAACATGACGTTCAAGCTCAACAACTGCCCCTTGAGAAGCTATGCTCCCTGTAGTTGAAGGTGTGCAAGGTACATCCTGGCTTCCCAGATAGCTCAGTGGGTAAAGAATCAGGCTGCAATGCAGGAGACCGTGGTTCAATTCCTGGGTTAGGAAGATCTACTGGAGAGGAGATAGGCTACCCACTCCAGTATTCTTGGGCTTCCCTTGTGGCTAAGCTGGTAAAAAATCCGCCCGCAATGCGGGAGACCTGGGTTCAATCCCTGGGTTGGGAAGATCCCCTGGAGAAGGGAAAGGCTACCCACCCGCGTATTCTGGCCTGGAGAATTCCATGGACTATACAGTCCATGGGGTCACAAAGAGTCATACGCGACTGAGTGACTTTCACTTTCACGTTCAAGGTGCATTCATGGCAGGGTTTGGAGTCAAGTAAATATGATTTCTACCTTGACTTCACATTTCCTCGCTGTGTGGCCAAGCTTCTCTGTCGTCCCTGGGCTGCTTCCTCATCTCGAAAACGAAGATAGTGTTTTCTCCCCAAGAGACTGTAAGAGCCAAGTGAGATTTTAAAATAAAAGGGACCAGTGGGAGGCCTATAAATATCAGTTCTGTCTCTTTGTTTTCCCCCTTTGATGACTGAATTTATAATAAAGTTTGTAATAATCCTGTTGTTATAAAGGAGATATTAAAAGGTATGTTCTTTTACTATGTCTTGTATTTTCACGTTGGTTTATTTAGTTCATGCAGTGTTTTCAACAATTTTAAAAATTCACAAATACACTAACATATCAAAAATTTCAGATTAAAATCATCTAAACTACTGGTTTGAGAGTGATGGAAGGCAACCGGTGCCCTAGATCTCACTTGGTAAGAACAGGCTAGAGCTGGGTGACGGGGCCCTGCAGAAGCAGCCTTTATGATTCATTTGCAGGCTTCACTCACTAATGTTCCCAGCCTGCCCGCATAACCACTGCAGTTTATAACCCTTGGATTAGTTCTAAGGCTTCCTTGTCTTTTATCATTTTAAAATATACTTCTCTTTTTCCAAAGTTCTCTAGCTGTTTTCTGATTCATTTCATTTGGATCATGTAGTCTCTTTGATTTCTTCCCTAATGTCTTGTGAAAGTTTTTGCTTCTGGATTCTCAGACTTTGTTATAAATAAGATTCATCCTTTCTTCTTCTTTTTTTTAAAAATCACTTCCTAAAGCTTTGATTTATAAACAAGTACTCTGGAATGCTGTAAATTCTCAGAATGTTATAATTCTTCATGTACTGTATTTCAATCAAAATATTTAAGGTTGCCATTTATTTTGCTGGGGTTAGTTTGTAAATGTTGACACTGACAGGTGACAGGTAGGTAGAAACCATAAGATTTCCATGTATTTCTAGATATTATATGGTAAATTACAGCAATACTAACATTTACTGAGCTCTTACTGAGGCAAAGCACAGTGCTAGAGGATCTTGTCACTGTAACAATTCTGTGAGTGAGGGAGTATTTGTTATTTTCTTTAAATATTAGGAAACTGAAGCTTCAGGAAATAAAGTTCATCATGTCATACAGGTCATATATGGCAGGACCAAAACATAAACTCTGGTTATCTGACTCCAAAAGCTATATGCTTAAGCAATAAACCACATACTGTAAAATATAAAAGTTGACTTAAGTGAGTTAAGTAAGTAAGTGTTAGTTGTTCAGTCATACCCAACTCTTTCAGGCTCCTCTGTCCCTGATATTTTCCAGGCAAGGATACTGGAGTGGGTTGCCATTTCCTTCTCTAGGAGATCTTCCCAACCCAGGGATCGAAACCAGGTCTCCTGCACTGCAGGCAGATTCTTTACCTACTGAGCTACAAGGGAAGCCCTTTAAGTGAGTTCAGTTCAGTTCAGTTCAGTTCAGTTCAGTCACTCAGTTGTGTCCAACTCTTTGCAACCCCGTGAATCACAGCATGCCAGGCCTCCTTGTCCATCACCAACTCCCTAGAATTCACTCAAACACATCCATTAAGTCAGTGATGCCATCCAGCCATCTCATCCTCTGTCGTCCCCTTCTCCTCCTGCCCCCAATCCTTCCCAGCATCAGAGTCTTTTCCAATAGTCAACTCTTCGCATGAGGTGACCAAAGTTAATGGGAGGTAAATTATTCTGCACTAGTTTTGGGAAAAAACAATTAGAGACATTGATGGAAGCTAGTTCATTCATGACACTCGTAGTAGTAATACAAGGAATAAACAGAAAGGCGTAGACTTAGAAGTGGTAGATCCAACAGAAAAAGTGAAAGGGTTAGTCTCTCAGTCGTGTTCCCATGGACTGTAGCCTGCCAGGCTCCTCTGTCCATGGAATTTTCCAGGCAAGAATACTAGAGTCGGTAGCCATTCCCTTCCCCAGGGGATCTTCCCGACCCAGGGATTAAACCCAGGTCTCCTGCACTGCAGGCAGATTCTCTACCGTCTGAGCCACACTTGGTGGTAAGTTATGTGACAGGGTGAGGCAGCTCCTGGCTGTCAGTACCTGCTGCTCACCAGCAGGCATGCTAGACTAGCTGAGAACACCTCACATCAATCTCTCTCAGTCATGTCGGACTCTTTGTGACCCCATGGACTGTAGCTCACCAGGCTCCTCTGTCCGTGGAATGTTCCAGGCAAGAATACTGGAGTGGGTTGCCATTTCCTTCTCTAGGGAATCTTCCTGACCCAGAGATAGAACCCAGGTTTCTTGATAGACGGCATTTAAAAGACTGACTTGGCCTAAGTCTTCCTCCTGTTGGGAAAATGTTTGAGGCCGCCAAGATCACCACATGACTGGCTTCATCAGTTCTCTATTTCAAATTGTTGTTGGGTATTATGTTGGCAAAATTAATGTCGACGTCATTTTTTTCAGAGTTTATCATCAGTTTTGTGAGTTAGTTTCTTAATATTTTCTTCTGATCTCAACTTTGAAGGTATTTTAGTCCATGATTACTTTTACAATAACAATAAGTAATAATTGTCTTAATTACTACTTTAAAATATTAATTATTAATTGTCTTAATTATTACTTAATAATAAACTTAATTATTACTTAACAATAAGTAATAATTATACAACAATTGTATAAATGTTGTTCTGAGCACTTATGATCTGTCAGGCACTGTACTTGGTGTAATTAATAGTTTTTATTTTACTTAATCTGCACAGCAAGCCATGTGAGAGATAGTATCGTCCCTGTTTTACAGAACAGAAAACTGGCTCTCAGGAAAATTAGGTAGAAGTTCCCTGGGCTAAGCAATGAGGAATCATAAGAGCCAAGGTTTGTGGTAATGCCTTCTGTATTCTCACTATACCATGGGATTTCAATAGAATAAGAAAAAAGGACATAATTGTGAAGCTCAAATCATGGGGAATCCATTATTTTTAAGAGTTAATGTGGAAAAAATATCAAATAAAGTGGATAAAATAAGGTTTGAGGATTCTGTGGAAATGTTTCAGATCTTTTTTTTTTTAATCTCCATTAGGCAAAGGTAATTTTATAGAGGAAACATATCACACTGAAGTTAAGAAAAAGAGCTGTTAAGAATCCTAGATTTTATATTCACACGAGGTAATGAGAGCCCTTCCCTTGGTTTTCATTTAAAATACTCAGACTTCTTTGTGAGTGAGGATGAGAGTTTGAAGGCAAGCAGGAAATGCTCACACCATTTCTGCTCACCTGTTATCCTTCCCAAGACCATCAGTCGCTCACCGCTCTGGACTCCAAAGCACAGATTGTAGAGAAATGCCTGGGTTTCTCAGTCCCAGAACTCAGCTGGTCTCCTGGCTAGAATGTTAGTTTTTGGAAGAACTTACTTTGTTTATGCCCAATACTTGCTATCTAGTAGGTGTTTGATAAATAGACAAATTGCAAATGGAAGGAATGAAGACTATAGTTTCAGAGGTCATGGACAGGAATTTAGATAAATTTATACAGAAGATTGTCTCCTGCCTCGTCCCAAAGAGTGGGGTTTTCTGTAAACTTGATTCCTATTGATGATTTTATTACTTAATAAAAAATGTAGTATCATGCTGTGCAGCTGTCACTGTTAGCAGATATTATGAGGAAGTCCAAAGGAGAGAAATGACATTTTAATGTAGTTTGACAGCTCAGGAAATTGTGACTTTAACATTTAAACAGCGGATCCTTAAGGGAAAAAATTTAGATCAGGAGATGAAATAGCAAACCTTGTTTGATAAACATAATAATAAAATATATATTTCAATTCAGTATAAAAAGTCACTTATGGAACAGTACTGGGGGATTCAGGGAAACAAAAATAAAAGAGGAAGAAAAAAAGCACATTGTCCCCTGGTTTCTGTAGGGGTTTTGTTCTCAATATCGGCAGATACCAAAATCCACAGATTTTCTAGTCCCTTATATTGTTGTCCCTTTCTATCTGTGCATTCAGACAATGCATATGAATGCCTCTGTAACAACAACTGAGATGTTCAAGAACATTTTGAAAGAACAAAATCAGTTTACCTGTGATAGCTCTTTAAACTCAAATGGTTTATTATTTCTAGCCTTTTTGTGTGTTTAGAGTGCTACTTTTTTTTATTTAACCAAAACTTGGAAGTATAGACATTCTTTCGATCATCCCCTTTTCTCTTTTCTCAGTAGTAAGCAACCCAGTCTCTTTTGTAAAATAAGGGTCATGTTGCATTTTCTGAAGAAGCAGGAATAGCTGCATGGAGGCATGCATGGTTTCAGAAAACTGCTGCCCAAGCTTTTAAGCTGATTGCACCTTTGCCTCTATACACATAATTTGCCATTTAGATATGATAAAATTGAATGAATGGCTGATTTAATCTTTCCATTTCTTAAATAACAGTTTTTCAACGTCTTTCTCAATGTGGTAGCTCAGTTCAGTTCAGTTCAGTCAATCAGCCGTGTCCGACTCTTTGCCACCCCATGAATCGCAGCACGCCAGGCCTCCTTGTCCATCACCATCTCCTGCAGTTCACCCAGACTCATGGGGTCACACAAAGTTGGACACGACTGACGTGACTTAGCAACAGCAGCATGTCCAGCGAGTCCATGATGCCATCCAGCCATCTCATACTCGGTTATCCCCTTCTCCTCCTGCCCCCAATCCTTCCCAGCATCAGAGTCTTTTCCAGTGGGTCAGCTCTTCACATGAGGTGGCCAAAGTACTGGAGTTTCAGCTTTAGCATCATTCCTTCCAAAGAAATCCCAGGGTTGATCTCCTTCAGAATGGACTGGTTGGATCTCCTTGCAGTCCAAGGGACTCTCAAGAGTCTTCTCCAACACCACAGTTCAAAAGCATCAATTCTTCGGCACTCTGCCTTCTTCACAGTCCAACTCTCACATCCATACATGACCACAGGAAAAACCATAGCCTTGACTAGACGGACCTTAGTCGACAAGGTAATGTCTCTGCCTTTGAATATGCTATCTAGGTTGGTCATAACTTTTCTTCCAAGGAGGAAGCATCTTTTAATTTCATGGCTGCAGTCACCATCTGCAGTGATTTTGGAGCCAAAAAAAAATAAAGTCTGACACAGTTTCCACTGCTTCCCCGTCTATTTCCCATGAAGTGATGGGACCGGATGCCATGATCTTCATTTTCTGAATGTTGAGCTTTAAGCCAACTTTTTCACTCTCCTCTTTCACTTTCATCAAGAGGCCCTTTAGCTCCTCTTCACTTTCTGCCATAAGGGTGGTGTCATCTGCATATCAGAGGTTACTGATATTTCTCCCGGCATTCTTGATTCCAGCTTGTGTTTCTTCCAGGCCAGCGTTTCTCATGATGTACTCTGCATAGAAGTTAAATAAGCAGGGGGACAATATACAGCCTTGACGTACTCCTTTTCCTATTTGGAACCAGTCTGTTGTTCCATGTCCAGTTCTAACTGTTGCTTCCTGACCTGCATACAGATTTCTCAAGAGGCAGGTCAGGTGGTCTGGTATTCCCATCTCTTTCAGAATTTTCCACAGTTTATTGTGATCCACACAGTCAAAGGCTTTGGCATAGTCAATAAAGCAGAAATAGACGTTTTTCTGGAACTCTCTTGCTTTTTCCGTGATCCAGTGGATGTTGGCAATTTGATCTCTGGTTCCTCTGCCTTTTCTAAAACCAGCTTGAACATCAGGAAGTTTACGGTTCACATATTGCTGAAGCCTGGCTTGGAGAATTTTGAGCATTACTTTACTAGCATGTGAGATGAGTGCAATTGTGCAGTAGTTTGAGCATTCTTTGACATTGCCTTTCTTTGGGATTGGAATGAAAACTGACCTTTTCCAGTCCTGTGGCCACTGCTGAGTTTTCCAAATGTGCTGGCATATTGAGTGCAGCACTTTCACAACAGCATCTTTCAGGATTTGAAACAGCTCAATTGGAATTCCATCTCCTCCACTAGCTTTGTTCGTAGTGATGCTTTCGAAGGCCTGCTGGACTTCACATTCCAAGATGTCTGGTTCTAGATTAGTGATCACATCATCATGATTATTTGGGTCGTGAAGATCTTCTTTGTACAGTTCTTCTGTGTATTCTTGCCACCTCTTCTTAATATCTTTTGCTTCTGTTAGGTCGAGACCATTTCTGTCCTTTATCGAGCCCATCTTTGCATGAAATGTTCCTTTGGTATCTCTAATTTTCTTGAAGAGATCGCTAGTCTTTCCCATTCTGTTGTTTTCCTCTATTTCTTTGCATTGATCACTGAAGAAGGCTTTCTTATCTCTTCTTGCTATTCTTTGGAACTCTGCATTCAGATGCTTATATCTTTCCTTTTCTCCTTTGCTTTTTGCCTCTCTTCTTTTCACAGCTATTTGTAAGGCTCCCCAGACAGCCATTTTGCTCTCTTGCATTTCTTTTCCATGGGGATGGTCTTGATCCCTGTCCCCTGTACAATGTCACGAGCCTCATTCCATAGTTCATCAAGCACTCTATCAAGGAAAATATTAATAATTGAAGTCATCATCAACTGCCATATAATTCTAATTTTCCCAAATGGATGGCTAGTAATCAATAAAGTAAGTAGATCTCTTTGTACTTACACTTACAAAAGGTGAGCTGTATGTTGGAGCCACATGTATGTATCCCAGCCCAGCTCCTTATTCAGTGATGTCAATTTGGTAGCTTGAAATCAGCCATGGTGAGAGCATTTACATGACAGAAAGAGGCACGTGCATTAAGTCAGGGCTTTAGGAGTGATGAGAGAAAGGGAAGGTGGATTGTCAACATTTACCAGCACACCACTGTATACAGGAACTAAATGCTTTCTTTTCACATTTCATCTAACCATTCAACACTCAGTAAATATTTTGCTGAAAACCAATTAGGTGTTCACATTGTTCTGGAGAAATAGCTCACAGAGTATTTTGAACATTAAATAGAAACATTTGGTGGATTATAAAACATTATCAAAATGTGTATTTTCATTGTTATAGATCACCTCTATTGAGTCTAGTGATTCACTATCCCTTGGCAAGCTCAGTTCCATTAGGACCTCTGAGAACCTCAGTGTTCACAAGGTACTGAGTACCTATCTAAATTCACCAGCTAGGTGTGGATTTTATCTTCAGAGAGTCGCTGTTCCAAAGGAACTGCTTGGTAGGTCAGCGTCTGCTTTTGGTATTTGGAGGTTCTGTTGTCTTTATTACTATTTTAATATCTTAGCCTCCATGGTCATCATTGTATTAGGAACTCCATGGAATTCAAGATTCTTTTCTCTGGTCTTGCTCGTCAGAAAATCGAGCATCTTAGCGTTCCACTCTCTGCAGACAATACAGTTAAATTTTCTATCAACTTTAAGTTTCCTCTTCCCCTGATCAGCTAACCAAAATGCAGTTATGCAGGTATAATGATTACAATTAATATTTATTCTAGCACTTCATATTGTGATATAATTCTTTTCTGTCTTTCTATTAACTCATCATAGTAACAATCATCATTAAATACTGTGAACTCAAATTGAACTCTCATCTATGTGAGTAAACCACCAGCACGCTGCTGAGTGAGGTGTCATCTGTGTTTCCTATATTACTTAAAATAGTTTACTCTCAAGCCCTTCTATTTTGTTGTGAACACCTCAAGACAGGAAGAACTGCTGGCCTGGGCTGATCATCCAATTTTGACCAGCCTGTACTGGGGGGAAAGGTACCACCACCCAGGTCAGTCTCCCAAAGGTGTACATTTAGAACCCTAGTCTCTTGAGGTGCTCCTTGAGAAAGCTGTCAAATGATCATAGATAATGCTACCCTCAGGTGATTCTGTCACCCAATATCATCTACAAAGTTCTAAAAAATAAAAGTCCTGCGATCAAGAAATCTTTCGCTTAACAAGTGTTTATTAAGCCCCAGGTGCTATTTCATCTTCCATGTGCTGGGGATACAGGTACAACTAAGAGAGCAGTTCCTGGGCTCAAAGAACTGTAATCCTACTTCAGTTTCAGCTATAGTTTGTTGCTGCTTAAGTTCTCATTCTGTTTGAGTTGCTAGTTACACCTCCCTGTGAGGAGGTCATTAGCCACTTGGATAAAGGAGTCTGGGATTTGGGAGATATTGGGGCTGTACATAAGATTTAGAAATCCTGGCATATATAAGATTTAAAACCACAAGTCAGAGGCCACCAGAGCTTGAGAAAGAGCTCTGGGGCTTTCAACCTTCAGAGGTTGAGGAGAGGAGGGTAAGAGGCAGCAAGGGAGCTGAAGAGAGCTGACGGGTGAGGCTGGAAGAACACAAGAAGAGACCTACTTCCTTTATTCAATCCAGAACCCTCTGATGCTTCATCTTGGCCTTTCCGTGAGCTTTATGCTGCATTAACATCCTCTAAGTAATAGGTGGCCCTTAGTTGGGAGACTTGAGATGGAGTCTCTGTCATTACTGTACTCATCCTGGATACCTGGGAAAGAAACCCGCTTGATTTTGATGCCCACTCCTAGTCCTAGGACAGCCTCTGAAATTATGCCAGATGCTGGTGTCCCTAGGACAGTCTCTAGGACACCCCTAGGACAGCCTCTGAGGGCATGCCAGATGCCGGTGCCTATGTCCGGGCTGAGATGGAGATTTGCCATTTGTCACCAGAGAGAAGCCACATGACTGCTTTTCCTGAGAGCTTCAGTGTCAGTCTACTTAGAAAACAAATGGGCAACTGAACTCTGGAATAACGCAGGGACAGCTTCACATTCTGCAGCACCAGCTTCATTACCTTTCCATTTCATCAGAGTGAACATCACTGAGATTCTAAAATGCACACAGAGTACAGTGCCCCGGGCAATAAACTGTACAAAGATGAACAAGACCTGAGTCTAGCATTAAAGGAGATTATGTAACCATGTCCGAGGATAAGAAAAGATGGAAAGATTGGAAGAACTGCAAGGCTTGAGACCAGAACTTGTATTGTCTTTGATTCCTATCTGCTTATCTATAAAGGGGAAGGCTGTAAAGTATGGGGTGGCAGAAAACTCCCCAAAGAGGGTCAGTCTGTGCCCAGGGTGGCCGTTGGTTATGGCCATTCTGGTGGGAAACCGGTCCCTGCCCATCCCGAGCCTCACCGGCAGATGCAGAGGGAAGCTGTGTGCAAGTGACACCTGGCCAGTCGGGGCAGAGCTGTTGGATGGTCAGTGTGACCAGCCAGGCTGAGAGGGGCCTCGTGGCATTGCTAGTACATTGCTAGCAGCTGGAAAGCGGTCTTAAGACAAGTGCAAAGGGCAAGTGCAACCTGGGGAGCAGCTCAATGGTGAAGCAGAACAAAAGAAGATGAGGGAAACTGAGTCAGCGCTGGCCAGGACAACAGACGCAAAGAAAAAAGAAGCTCAGGTGGGGGATCTCTTCCCCACCAACACCCTCCACCCTCGGTAGGGACTGTCAACTATTTCCTGAGTACTCGTTATGGAGAAACAGAGCAATACGCTGTCCCTGAGAGGCAGACTATTACACAAAAACAGCAAATGGTAAGCAAGATCCTCTGACGTGGCAGGGAGAGTTAAAGCTTCCTGGACTGACAGTTGCCTGGGCTGCGTTACTGAAGATCCATTGCAGATATTTAGGTAAAAAAGAGGGTGGGCACGCCACAGTAGGAGAAGACAGGTTCCTGGCAGAAAGATGGTAGGAAGGATATACCTGGTTTGAGTCATCCCAAGCCTGCAGTTGGGTCCAGGGAAAGGATCCTTCAAGGGACCAGCCAGCTTGTGGAACAAGCCCGCTCCTGAATGAGGATGATAGGGCTCAGGCTTGACAGTCTGTTTAAATCACCAGCATTGTCCCTAAGGAGTCCAAGAGAAACCAAAAAGTACAGGTGAAAACCACAGACATGAAGCTTTCAAAGGAACTGCTGTGGAAACAGGGAGGTGGGAAGGGGAGCTGATGAGGAATACACGGCACAAAGGCAGGTGACACAGATTATCTGCACACTGATGTCATTTTCTCCAAGGGCTGTGAAAAAGCTGATGATTGAACTGAAATATGCCACGGGTTTTGCCAAGTGCAAATAGCGACTGGAAAGGAGAAAGACGTAAGACTTTAGGTTGTCGGTAAGAGAAAGTTTGAAGGAAGGTGGAAGCAAATCCTGGTTTGCTTGGACGGTCCTGGACTATGCTTGTTCGTTATATTTAGTACCCTTTAAGCTCTCAGAAGTGTCATAGTTTAGATTGCAAATTTATGGTCACTTTAGTTTCAAGTGCGCTTCCCCAATGACTCAGGGGTAAAGAACCTGCCTGCAGTGCAGGAGACACAGCACACTCAGGTTCAATCCCTGGGTTGGGAAGATTCCCTGGAGAAGGAAATGGCGACCTACTCCAGTATTCTTGCCTGGAAAATCCCATGGAGAGAAGAGCCAAGAGTCGGACAGGACTGAGCGTGAGCATGTTGCAGGCTGCATTACATGGCTAGGTTTAAGTATATACATACCGCTGGGCTTGGAAAGTCAACCAGGAGAAGGAAAAACCTGGAGACTTAAGACCTGAAAGGGAGATTGTGATCAGAGAGTGAAGAATTACATAAGTTTAAAGTTTCAGGTATTGATGGGCTCCAAGTAACCACAATGTCCAGGGGCTGGGTGGCAGCCATGAGAGGTTGGTGTTTCATTTCTCCATGTCAGTGTTCAAGGTGATGACAGGAGCCAGGGTGAAGGGAGGGACTTAGCTGACAGCGAGCCGAAATGGAGGTTCAGCAAAGCATCCCATCGGACACAGGAAGTGGACAGAGGCATGGACTTGTGTGCAGAGGGCAGGGGTCTTCCTAGTCACTGAGTGATCAGCTTGCTTCAAATTCTGCAGCTGTAGGGATGGTCTCCATCTTGTTTTCTGCTTTATCCTCTGCGCCTTGGGCTGGTGTGTGCTCAGTAAATATCTATTGAGTGAATGAAGAAAATGCTTTATATCTGGGAAACCTCATGTGCCTGGAACGTGGGTTTTATTCCCTCCATTTTGTAGGTGAGTAAGTAGGCTCAGAGGGGCTTATTAACTTGCTAGTTTCCTCTAGCCAGTAAATGGCAAAGCTATTATTCAGACTTAGACCTGCCTTTCTCTAAAGCCCACAGTGTTGATCACTATAAGATATTAGTTTTGATGGTAAAAATAAGACAAACGTACACACATACATGTATTTATTTGTTAAGAGCCTATTATACACTTGGCATTATTCTAAATGTTTTACGTATATTTAATCCTCTCAACATGTAATTCTCATAACCAACTTAAAAATTAAGTGCTGTTACCATCCTCAGTTTACAGCTGAAGCACAGTGTTAAGTAACGTGCCCAGGCAAGCTGGCCCCAGAGCCCATGCCCTTAATGATGGTGGTTTATAATTCACCTGACCTGTCAGGGAATTTGTTTCCACACTGATGAAGAATATAATTTACTTCTTATGAATCCCTTTGTTTAGATAGTCCTGATTTCAAAACTCTGGCAAACACTGAATTGCCTCTGGCTGACTCCAGGGTCGCACTACCCAGTTGGCCAGCAGAGAGGTGTAGATCCAGATGGGAAATTCTGTGGAAGGCCCGTTACAAGCAGAGACGATCAGGAAAATGAAGAAGCGCACACACAGATTTGCTAGAATCTGCAGCAAAATGCTGCAAGTCTTAAGAGAACTCTGGGAACACAGACACCTAGGACTGGAGCCATGGGAAAAGACAGAACTTTTGATAAGCCTGTACAGTGGTTATAGAACCCAGTGTGTGAGGATATGGTAGAGATCCCAGAGAAAGAATGGTGTTAGGAAGTGTTCCCTGGGCCTTTGTCTGATGCTGCCTGATGTTCCCTGGGCCTTTGTCTGAGCGACCGGAGGTAGCTGGGAATTTCTGTGAAAGGGTAAATTGTACGAGGCACATGATAAATTCACCGCCTCATTTTTGATCTCACAATTCATTTAGATAGCAGAATTTAGCCTTGAATTCAAAAAGTCAATAAACCACAAGAGAAAAACGAAATGCTCTCTTTCAGACTTGCACACCTACCCCCGTGAAGCGTGAACCCTATAAAGGAGAAGTCGTCACACTGAAATCCAGAGAAGACTCCACACACGGGACCAGGAAGCAGGCCCAGGCCTGAGCCACGTGCTGTGGGTAAGGGACGGTGGGTGCAGCAAGGTTTCCTGCAGCACAACATAGGACCTTAGCCTATCTCTTTGTTCCTGAACGGTTGAAAAGTCCAAGATCAAGGTCAAAGACTTCCAAGTGACTTAAGATTCAAGGATAGTTTGGCCAAAGAACAGACTGATAAAAGACCTCTTGACGCAAAATGCCTGGGTGAGCTTCCCAAGTTGAAGAAGGCCTTGAGCTAACTGGAGATTTATTCTCTGAGATGTTAGGAAACATGGCACAGAGGCTTAGAAACCCAGATATAAGCAAGAGGCTGGTAACACAGAGGGACCTGCTGTAGAGGAAGGTTGATACTACTTAATACCAAGAGTGCAAATTTATAGTCAAATGTATAAGCTGATTAGGACTTTACCTGGAAGTAATGAATATTCATATTGTAAAGGCAACCATGTTCTAGAAGTTAGAATAAGTGAAAAATGAAATGAATGTTGCTTTAGGTGTAATTTTTCAGGGTATGATAAGCTTTATTTCACACTTAGTTTTAGAATAATATTACAGATATGGTCATTAAAAAAAGTTTTTCAGTGCTTCATCAGTTTTCTCTTTTCTCATTCAAATCTGTCCTCTTAAGCACCTATGATCATCATCTTTGTTAACTTTCTTTTTCTTAGGTTTTTGTTTTTTTTAATTATTATTATTTTTTCAGTTGTTTTCTGGTCCCACTCTGCCAGGTGCCTATTTGGCTGGGCTTTGCTGTGATTTAAATATTTCTCTAATATCATTTCTATTGACTTCATGAAATCTACATGTTTTGTTTTGCAACTTCACTAGCCTCCATGTTTTTTTTTCTTTTTATTGTGTGATATATTTTCAGATTTGCAACACGTCACATCAGCAAAAGATTACAGAAGAGGTTGATGTGATGGACAGGGAGAGATGTTTGTGTTAATTAGGGGCACTGTCTGTCAAAGGATTCATTTTACATACAAATCCAGCTAGGTGTTGCTGGTTTGCACATTATGCTAACCTGCGCTTCCTGACATAAACCCTGAGACTGTGATGGGGTGCTGTGTACGCCCAGCCGTGTTCTCTTTCATTTGAATGTTGTTAAGTCTTTAATAATGCTGTGCAGCCAACAGTTCCAGCTTTGTTGTCATTTCCTGACGATTGGAATTATTCTTCCAATCCAAGAAAATTGTGTTAAAAGTTCACCGGAAGATTAGCAAGAGGAAGACATTCTGTTGACTGGCATAACATGCTATTATTACCAGCATTTGTAGGAGCGAGATTGGTGTTTACTTTGATTATAATATTTCTTGGGGGTTAGGCTTCGGTTCTGCATCTCTTTGTCGGGAAGAATGTTACACTCATTTCCTTTTATTCTGTTCAAAGGTAAAATCAGAGAAAAGGTGCCGCTGTTCCCGTCCCAGTTAAATGCTGTCAGCCCGTGGAGAAGCAAGCCTTATTTCAACTCCCTAAGATCCTTTTGAAAAAATAATCTCTCTAGGCTTCTTTGATTTCCTTTCAGAAGCAATTGCTGTCTTTCTTACTGTGACTTTGTTGCTGTGTAAGATTGAAGATATAAATGAATATTATTGTGAGAGAAAAAGTCTGTGTGAAAATTCATTGATGATACTTTAAAATGTCATCTTTGCCTGCACCAGATTTCTTACTTTGAATTTTTAAAAATCACTTTCCCGTTTAAAGTTTTATAATGACTACATTTATTTTAAAATAGCCAGCTCTGTGATTTTACATTCTATTGTAATTCATAAGCATTTAGATCTTTATTATAATTAAAAACATTTAGATCTTCATTTTATATCCTGTTATCCAGTTATGTATGTCTTCTCCTAACTAATGGGATTGGGAGTCTGGGAGGCTGATTTTGATTCGAAAGCATAATTTCCTGAGAGACATCTGCTTCCAAACTCTTGGAAATCAGATCTCTCAGCAAACCCCATGTAATCAAATAGAATACTCAACCTTAGAATACCTCCGAGGCAAATTATCCAATCACACCAATGAACACAGGATTTGAGGGCATTAAATGGAATCAGTGTGGCTGAAAGATGCTACAGTGAAATCTTCCCTCCCCATGCTTCCTTTTCTGTGCTGTGATCCTTCATATATGCAGAGAGGCTGAGCTTATATTTCTTCCCCTGGGTAACTAGGCCAAGAGGGATTTTAAAAACATGTTGTAAAATCCAGGCACTTATGTTCTCATGGCAGGCAAATCTGCCCCAACTTACTCACTTAGATGTGGGATGTATTCCCACTTTTGATAAAAGGTGGTAGAAATCCAGTTTTGTGCTGCTGTTCAGTTGCTAAGTCATGTGCAGTTCTTTGCAACCCATGGACTGCAGCACACCAGGCCTCCCTGTCCTTCATTATCTCCCAGAGTTTGCTCAGATTTGTGTCCATTGAGTCGGGATGTTATCTAACCCAGAGAATCATCTCATCCTCTGCTGCCCCCTATGCTGTTCAGTTGCTAAGTCATGTGCAGTTCTTTGCAACCCATGGACTGCAGCACACCAGGCCTCCCTGTCCTTCATTATCTCCCAGAGTTTGCTCAGATTTGTGTCCATTGAGTCGGTGATGTTATCTAACCCAGAGAATCATCTCATCCTCTGCTGCCCCCTGTCCTTTGGCCTTCAATCTTCCCCAGCATCACTCATTTCAAATGAGTCAGCTCTTTGCGGCAGGTGGCCAAAGTACTGGAGCTTCAGCTTCAGCATCAGTCCTTCCAATGAATATTCAGGATTGATTTCCTTTAGGATTGACTGGTTTGATCTTGCAGTCCAAGGGACTCTCAAGAGTCTTCTCCAGCACCACAATCCGAAAGCATCAATTCTTCAGCGCTCAGCCTTCTTTGTGGTCCAACTCTCACAGGTGTACATGACTACTGGAAAAACCATAGCTTTGATAATGTGGGTCTTTGTCGGCAAAGTAGTGCTTCTTCTTTTTAATGCGTTGTCTAGGTTTGTCATAGCTTTTCCTCCAAGGAGCAAGCGTCTTTTAATTTCATGCCTGCAGTCACCATCCACCAAAGAGATTTTGGAGTGCAAGAAAATAAAATCTGTCACTGCTTCCACTTTTCCCCCTTCTATTTGCCATAGAGCGATGGGACTTCATGCCATGATCTTAGTGTTTTGAATGCTGGGTTTTAAGCCAGCTTTTTCACTCTTTTCTTTCACCCTCAAGAGGCTCTCTAGTTTCTCTTCACTTTCTGTCATTGAAGTGGTATCATCTGCATATCTGAGGTTGTTGATAGTTTTCTCACCAATCTTGAATTCACCTTGGGATTCATCCAGGCCCACATTTTGCATGATGTACTCCGCATGTAAATTAAATATACAGCCTTGATGGACTCCTTTCACAATTTTGAACCAAGCAGTTGTTTCATGTAAGGTTCTATTTCTTTTTGATCCGAGTATAGGTTTCTCAGGAGACAGGTAAGGTGGTCTAGTACTCCCAGCTCTTTAAGAATTTTCCACATTTTTTTGTGATCCACAGAGTCAAAGACTGTAGCATAATCAGTGAAGCTGAAGTAGATGTTTTTCTGAAATTCCTTTCTTTCTCCATGATCCAACAAACATTAGCAATTGATCTCTGGTTCCTCTGCCTTTTCAAAACCTAGCTCAGACATTTGCAAATTCTTGGTTCACTTATGTATGGATGTGAGAGTTGGACTGTGAAGAAAGCTGAGCACCAAAGAACTGATGCTTTTGAACTGTGGTGTTGGAGAAGACTCTTGAGAGTCCCCTGGACTGCAAGGAGATCAAACCAGTCAATCCTAAAGGAAATCAACCCTGAACATTCATTGGAAGGACTGATGCTGAAGCTGAGGCTCCAATACTTTGGCCACTTGATGTGAAGAATCTACTCATTGGAAAAAGTCTTGATGCTGGGAAAGATTGAAGGCAGAAGAAGAAGGGAGGTGGTAGAGGCTGAGGTGGTTAGATAGCATTGCTGACTCAGTGGACATGAATTTGAGCAAAAGTTGGGAGATAGTGGAGGACAGAGGAGCCTGGTGTGCTGCAGTCCATGGGGTTGCAAGTAGTTAGACACTACTTGGTGACTGAACAACAGCAATACATCTACAGAAGAATCACAGGGAATTTTTTCCTCGGGTGAGTGATAGTGAATAGTGAAGTCGCTCAGTCGTGTCCGACTCTTTGCAACCTCATGGACAGTAGCACAGTAGCATACCAGGCTCCTCTGTCCATGGGATTTTCCAGGCAACAGTACTGGAGTGTTTCCTTCTCCAAGGGATCTTCCCAATCCAGGGCTCGAACCCAGGAGAGATACTTAAAATGTCTTACCACTTTTCTTCTCCATGTTGACTGACAATAAGAAACTGGACAACATGATAACCAAAGTCTCTGAAAAGAAAGTATTGTTACTTTCTCATCTAGAAGCCAATTTTCACTCATCCTTTAGAATTCAGCTTAAATATCACCCTCACTCAGAGGCTTCCCCAGACCCAGCAAGGTAGGGTTAGGTCTACTTTCTGACCCTCCCTATCAGGGCCACCATGTACCTGATCCCATAGTACCATAGCTACCTGTTTTACTTGTCAGCCTCCTCCAGGAAACAAAACTTGTTCAGGGAAGGACCGTCTGGTCCACTGTTACTTCCCCAGCATCTACCAGAGTATCAGCTGTTGGGCATTTGATGGATCATTATTGGAGGACATGAGAGAGTTCCTGCTAAGTTCCTAGATTGATACTGATGAAGTTAGAGTGAATTTTCAACAAAATAAGGATTAATTTTATGGAGTATTTTAGTGTGGTGGTGGTGATTGATTTAGTTGCTGTTACGTCTGACTCTTTGCAACCCCATGGACTGTAGCCCTCCAAGCTTCTCTGTCCATGCGATTTCCAGGCAAGAATACTGGAGTGGGGTTTCTTCCCTCCTCCAGGGGATCTTCCTAACCCAGGGATCGAACCTGAGTCTCTTGCATCTCCTGCAATGGCAGACAGGTTCTTTACCGCCTGAGGGACCAGGGAGGGCTTTAAATGAAGAATACTGATTCATTACTAGTATTTGATGAATTTCTTTGGAAGAATGAAATAATTATAGGATCTGCATCAACAAAATAATTTGAAATGAATGTCAGGATCGCTTTGTTGCCCTCATTAGGTTTTGTCACGATAATGTTTATAGAAACATAGTCTTAAATAATGACATAAGGCAATGGAAAAACACAATGCCATGTTTTTCAGGATTGCTTCTGGTACACAAAATAAGGGTCCCTTAGTCACTAAACAATTACATTCTCAAGTCTTGTCCAAAGACTAGACGGAATTAGTAGCTTTTTTTTTTTTTTAATATTCACTACATCTTCTGATAAATAGCATGATATACTGGGATGCAAAAGTATGGGATCTAAACTACTGTTTCTTAGTTTGAGGACTTAAGTGGTTTTTAAGATTAAAATACAATATGAATTTATCAAAACAAACAAAAGGAAAAAAATTGACATAATCACACTTATTTACCTATTATCTGTTTAAAAAAGAAAAGTTTACAGCTGAAGAGCCCTGTGTGCCTTTCTATTCATTTCCCTTCCTCCCCAAAGGTAACCAAGGTCCTGAATCTGGTGTTTTAGTCCCATGTACAACTTTTATATCTTTGCTATATATGTATGTATCTCTAAGCGTTATTTTGTATGTAGTTAAACTCATAAAAGCATTATAGGGACTTCCCTGGTGGTCCAGTGAAGACTGTGTTACTAATGCAGGGGTATGAGTTCAATTCCTGATTGGGGAATAAGATCACACATGTTGTTCAGCCAAAAATTAAAAAAAAAAAAATTATATAGGATGTATAGGTCTTTTCTAGGCTTTTTTTTTTTAAAGTATGTATTGTTTTGCTCACATATTTGGAAGTTATTTGTTCTGATAGGTCTAGCGCTAGTTATTATGCATTTTATTCCTATCCAGTATTTCCTAGTATAACCACACCCCACAGTCTACTTACCCACATTCTTACTGATAGACATTTAGCTTGTTTCCATTATCTTGCTACCACAAACAACACTGCTCTAAGCATTGTACCGATTTCCTTGTGCTCACAGGACATTTCTCTAAGGTGAATGCCTTGAGCAAGACTGTTAGTTAGATACTGGCAAATTCTTCTTCAACGTGGAAACTTATGCCCTCCATAACAGGCTAAGGGTTTCTGTTCTTCCAGATTCTCACCAACATTAGATATTGTCCAACTTACCAGCTTTGCCAATCAACAAAGTTATCTTATCCTGTCAAAGTTATCTTATTGGAGATTTAATTTGCATTTTCTTGAGTGGTAATGAGGTTGAGCTCCTTTTCATCATGCAGTTTAATTGATCTTATTAAGCGTCAGTTCCTTCATTTACAAGATGAGAATAATAGCATCTTCCTAACGCACATGGATGCTGTGAGGGTCACAAAGCCCACACTGTGCGGTCAGCACAGGCTAGCTAGGACTACTGCTAATAGGAACATGATGAATTAATAAACAGCACACTGCCCAGAGACTGCCAGAGTCTTGACTGTTCCCTTGCTGTGGGGAAGCTCACCAGGCTCAGGAGTGCCAGATCCTCTGACAGCTGGAGGAGCATGGAAGCCAAGGCTGGAAGGGCGGAGTGAATGGGTACAGGGTGAGGGAACAGCACGGGCCTGGAGAGAACTCTGAGGTCACGGGCATACAGGCCCTGAGGCCTGGACAGCTGAGAAATCAGCAGAGCTACAAGAGGAAACATGGAGGGTGAGCAGAGCTTGGCTCTCAGTGATGCCTGCAGGTCCAGCAGATCCCAGGGCCAGCATCTGCGGCTCCACCTGGGACCCTCTTCTCTCAGCGTTTTCTCTTCCCCTCTGCCTGTCCACCGTAGAAGAGGCAGCATCCTGTGGGGGAGAGGTTGTGGGCCTGCCACTGGCTTTAAAGTCACAGAGCTGGATTTGAACCAGACGATCCAGATACTTGACCTTCCTGAGTCTGTTTCCCCATTGGTAACTTGGGAACAGTTGATAATACTTCCTCACTTGGGGTGCTTTTGAAGGGACTAACTGAGATGATAAGGAAGGTGACTTCTGTCCTCATTGCCCCTCCCCACACCTGTTTTCACTCTTTTATTTGCCTTGTTTCTCATTTACCTGCTGTTGAAGCCCCCTGAAAGCACAAATAGATTAATTAGATTTCTTTGTATCAAGCCCACTTTCTCCCTTTCCTTTTTTTTGAACAGTATCTGTGGACATGCTAAAAGAAAGAAAAAGGCAGTGGGTCTATCATTTACTATTAAACACCTACTGCTTATAGAACACAAACCAAACCCCTCAGTTTTTTGTTTGTGGTTTTTTAATATTTATTTATTTGGCCAAGTCTGTCTTAGTTGCAGCATGTGGGATCTTCAGTTGTAGCATGTGGGTCTAGTTCACTGACCAGGGATCTAACCTGGGCCCCCTGCATTGGGAACTCAGAGTCCTAGCACCTGGATCACCAGGGAAGTCCCCCCAAGTCCCTCAGTTTTGGCTGCCACTGTCCCTTAAATGTACAGTGAGTAGCACAAAGAAGTGCTCAGTGAATTCATCCCAGGAAAAGAAGACAAAAAAGATGATGGTGATGGAGGAAGAAAACAGAAATCATTCACAAAAGAAGATGAACAGTATAGCACACCATTATTTGTGTTCAGGGCTCAGGAAGGCATTTATCTCAGGAGCTATCCGTAGGATATCAGGGAAGTTTATAAAATAAAAATGACCAGTTGTGAAATATATTTGCCCACTTTTTAATTTAGCCTATACAATAATCTAGCATGATAAAATAGCTATGTTATATTTATTGTTCAAAGTATTTGCAACTGAATTGTAATTGTAAGTTCCTCAAGGGCAGGGACGGTTTCTTGACAGCTCATGCCCCAGACAACACCAGGACAATATTTTACTCAAGGAAGACCTTCACAATGGGTTTGGTGAACAAAAATTAAAGTACTGTGGCTGAGACAATTTGAAGGAAAATATCTGAGTTTGGAAAGATTTGCTGAAAGAAAAGGATTTTAAATCCTGTTGATGAAGACAGTCACACTTGGCAGAGGAGAAAAAGAAGTACGCTCTAGGAAAAGGAACAGTATGGCAAGACCAGAGGTCAGCTCATCCAGGGCCATCAGCCATGGAGGTTCACTGGGGCCAGGGCACTGTGGCTCTATGAGCCAACAGAGGTTTCCGTAACAAGCTGCTGGAGTTAGGAATCTTTAACAGGGCTTTTTCAAGCATTGCTCTTCATCTTAGAATAGGATATAGTCTCCACAAGAACACAGAACCTTCGGCATGTTCTTTAATAACTTCTATAAACATGCTTGATTGACCATCAATGTAATATTTATTAGGCCCTTATTGAAACCACGTGGGACCCTCTAGGGCTCCTGTGCATAGAAGCCTTTCTGTGCTCCCCGTTTCTTGTTTATAGGGAATAGATTCCAGCCCCCATGACCTTCCTTGAGTTGCAAAAGGCAGATTGGAACTGTTGCTAATCAGGGAACGGAGGGGATGCAGAGACAAGGGAGAACACCTGAGCCAGATTAAAGGAGTGTAGACCCTGCACACACCCTGCTCCTTACTGGCAACTCCGCCCTAGAACCATGCTATAAAACTCCATCCTCCTGGGTTGGGACACACAGTTTTTGAGGCGTGAGACCATTGTGTTCCCCTTTGCCTGGCCAACAATAACGCTATTACTAAGATTGGATTAGGTACAGGTTCACAGACAAAGAGTTTCAGAATCACTGTTAGGTGTCTAGACCATCATTGGAACTCCCCCACACCTCGTGTTTACGCCCATCCTATTCATCACCTAGCGAGACTCTGACGGTCAGGTCTCCATCTTGACCAGGTACAGCCCCCACAGGGCTGAGTGCCCACCCCACCCCCTCCAGGGGCATTTCCTCCCATCAGCACCCCGGGCACTGTCCAAGCTCCACTCACAACTTTGCAGACAGACATTTGGGAATTATTTATTCTCCACTCCCCCTTCTCTCAGGGCCTGTGTTCTTTTCTTAAGTGGTTTACAATTCTCTGAGTCGCTTTACACTTTATGGCCAACTCGCCGTCAACTCGCCATAAAGCATTCTCTCCTCTGGGGAATTTTCGTAACAAGACCGCTTGCTTTCTCTTTTCTAAAAGAACACGCTGCGCCCCCTCCAATCAATATTTACTGGGTGTAGGTCTGCTGAGAGGGAGAGAGGTTTACAGTGCATTAAGAAGATGTAGACACAGCCCTCAGGGAGCTTATAATGAAAATGTTATGGGGAAAGGAGTCAGAAAAATTACTAAGATTCTAAGGAGTGGATACTATGCCAGTAGTGCTGGGATTTTGAGGGAGTTGTCAAAAAAAAGGATATTCTTGTGCTGTTTTTTTTTTCTCTTCCTCCTCCCTTTGCTCCTCCTCCTCCACCTTCTTATAGGCAACAAAAGAAAAATGAAGGTTTCTGAACCCTAGAATCTACCTTTATGTCATGGATCTAACTAAAGAGCAAAAATTGAGGGTATTTCTCTTTATTGAAATTCGTTGGAGGACAGTGGTTAAACACTCAGAAGGAAAGAGTCTTAGAATCATTTGTGGGGGGTGGGAATGGTGAAGGCAAAAACTCAGAGCCCCCAAAGCTGTGCCTCGTGCACCAGAGGGCACGTGACATGGACAAGAAGCCCAGGATTTGGGGTGAAAGGACAGTTTTCATCACAGTGTGCGGTCTGGGGCAAGTCTCTTTGCATCTCAATTTCTTGATCCATAAAATGGAAATGGCAATATCTGCCCTGCTTACTTTATTGTGTTGAACTGAGTGAAGCTTATGGACAACAGAATAGTATGAATGTAATGAGTATAATATGATTATAAACTCAATTTCAGGACCAAAAAGTCAGTTATTCTAGTAGTTGAAAAGGGAAAGTGTTAGTCCCTCAGCCATTTCCGATTCTTTGTGACCCCATGGACTGTATCTGGTAAGGCTCCTCTGTCCGTAGGGATTCTCTAGGCAAGAATAATGGAGTGAGTTACCTTTTCCTTCTCCAGAGGATCTTCCCGGCAAGGGATTGAACCCAGTCTCCTGCATTACAGGCGTGTTCTTTACCATCTGAGCTACAAACCAATTCTGAAAGTTGGTTTGTAGTTAAAAAAAAAGATGATTCCGAATGAGAGAGATTGTAAAGGGCATAGGGGACTTAAAAATAAACTGGTGAGATCACTGTCATAACAGAAGGGCATTTTTGAGGGGAGGGTGCTAAGAAAGAGAAAATAACTGAGAACTGAACAAGTTTAACAGGGCACAGAGAAGGAGGAGGTGCTGCTGGGTCCCACTGGAGGAAGCTGGAGGGTTCACTGATATGCAGAGCAATTGGGGTTAGGGAAGAGCTTGTACTGTGAGCATTTACTGTGAGTCATTGTACTATCCCTCTGAGTGCCACATGAAAAAGCCAGATCCCAAAAGAGGCATGCCAAGTGGAGGCTAGGACAGATTCAAGAACTCATGGAGAAGATGTACTAAGCTGGGAGGATCAGGACAGTGAAATGAGTTGGGCGCTGCAGGCAAGTTCTGAGAAAGCTCAACAGGAGGCCATGGGAGGGAAGAGATTAGGACAAGCATGTGGATATCTGAGCTCAAAAGGCTGCCAGGAAGTACAAAGATCTGACATAAGGATGGAGTTGGAAGCCAAGAAGATCAGTTCAGAAGGAGCTGGAATCCTAGGCAGGGTGGCAAGGATGCTACTGGATCTGGAAGGAAGCTTGGCAGACATTAGGTCCAGAGCTGCTGGGCACAGAGAGGCTGGATTCCCAGGAGCAGGACGAGGACAGTGTTTAGGTCTCACTCATCCAGAGACTGCAGGCTCCTTATGACCTGGAACCACGTCTCCTTCCTCTTGGTAGCCTCACCCGCCCAGCATAGTGCCTGGCATTCAGAAGGCACTCGCTCAATGTCTGTTGGAATGAACCAATGAATGAAAGACAGATGAGTAAAGCCAAGTTCAAAACACCCAGCAAGCCATGAATTTTATTCCCCTCTCTGGTGGCTTTGGGCAGCCTCTGGCTTTCTACCTAGTGCCCCACAGTTCATATGGAACCACCCTTGTGATCCCTCCTGAGAACTCCTGACCATCTAGCATGTCTCCTCCCCTTCCCTTCACACGGTGTGAGCGTTCGAGATGGCCATGTTCCACTCAGTGGCTTGTTTCCATGGCAACCTGCTCCTTCATTATACCACACTCCCCCTGCCTCTCATTACCAAGCATTGCCGTATCTTTTTCAGATGTCTAACCCTGGCAGTTCCCAGTGTGTTTACATCCTGTCCTGATATAGAATGTCTTACATTAAGGGAACATTGTCTTCTCAGAAAATTAACTTTAAAAATTGCATTTAAACACATTATGGCATGATTTCTTTTTTCCAACTAGAAATAAAAATTTTCTCGACAACTTCTTGCCAAGAAACAAGTTCCCTTGTCAGCCAGACATGTTCATTGATTCCTTTCAAAACTTTTTTCCTCCACGTGTATTGTAAAGCCTTGGAAAGAGTCTCCAGGAAAAGCATTTGGCTCCTGAAGTAACATATGGCTCTCAAACTCTCACCTACATTGGCAGACTCTACCTCCTGCTGGTCACTGCCGTGGGCAGACCGCAGCGACCTCAACCTTGGCACTGATGAAAATCTGAACTCCGTTCCAAGAAAAAGGAGGCACAAGAGTCCCAGTGCACGTAATGTTTTTTCCTTTTGTATCTGAAAAGGTCCATTAAAAATTTATGTATATATTTTTGAGTGTAAGACCACTTCTACTTCTTTTTGGCCACGCTGGGTCCCTGTTGCTGTGTGCAGGACTTCTCTAGTTGCGGTGCTCCAGCTTCTCGTTGCGTTGGCCCCTCTCATTGTGGAGCACGGGTTCTAGGTGCATGGACTTCAAGAGTTGAGGCTCGGGGGCTTAGTTCCCTCCCCACACCCACCCCAGCATGTGGAATTTTCCTGGACCAGGGATTGAACCCATGTCCCTTGCACTGGCAGGAGGATTCTTATCCACTCACAGTGCACATTTCATTTCATTTTATTGTGTCATTTTTATTAGACTGGCCCGTTTGTGTCTTAAGTCTCCCGACCTGGTTTCGTCACTTTAATGAAGATGGACCTAGCCAATCTGTTCTTAGACTCCATCTTGGTCCCCTCGTAACACGTGTGTCGACCTCAGTCTCTTTCTCAGCTGTCACCCATATGAAGAAACGCTCAGAGGAGGCCCACTAACGGTGGTTCAGGATCACATGATCTTTTCTTTTCCAAGGTAGATTTTTACATCTGCAAGAACTGCCTGCCACACACCTGCCGCATGTCAGCGTGGCTGGGCTTGTCCTTGGCCCAGCAACTCTTCCTGTTCCTCGCTTGGGGCCTTTCATCACTCCTTGCCTTCCTATAAGACTCCAGATGGATCGCTACCCTTGGGTCTCTCGCTTATAAGGTCCTCAGCTCAGTGGGTTGCTGGGCTCTTCCATCTAGAGCTTTTCTTCATCTCCCAATGAGCCTCTATGTAGCAGACCATTTATTGTGGCTAAGACACAATTCCAAGTTTCATAGAGCAACTTTTTTCTGGCTGTACATCAAAACTTCAGTTCTGAAGGACCTACTGTATAGCACAAGGAACTCAAAATTTTTTAATAACTGACATGGGAAAAGAATATATATATACATGAATCACTTTGCTTTATGCCCAAAGTTAACACAGCATTATTAATCAGCTAAACTTCAATAAAAAAAAGAAAAAAATTCAATTCTGATTTCTCCTAACCTATTCATATCCTAATTTAGCAGTAGAGTGCATCAGAGGATAATGTAAAGTTTATCCTAAATGTGTACCTAAGCTATGACCCAGTAAGAGATATCTTTAAAAGTGTTGGTTCTGTGTACTGTACATACCATACAAGGGGTAATTCCCTAAATGGAAAAGAGATTCTAAACAGAGCGAATATATATGTATAGTTGATTCATTTTACTGAACATGAGAACTGAACACAACATTGTAAAGCAACTGTACTCCAGTAAAAATTAATTTAAAAGTTTTAAAGGCTTTAAAATAATAGTGAGCTTCCCTAAGCTCTATGTGTCCAGCAGAGCTGGGCAAGTCAGCTGACCCGGGATAAAGAAGGAAGAGCTGCCCTCTGTTTGGATGAGGTAGGCGCCCACTGGTGTGCCCCTCCACCTGGTCGGCTTCCCCACATATTCTCTACCTGGTCCCTGCCCGCTGTGGAGTCTGCCAGCCCTAGGAAGGGAGGAAAGGCAGCGGCCCTGACCCCGAGCCCAAGCTCAAGGCCAGAGCTGGGGACTGTTAATGGCAGGGGTGAAGGGAAGCTTACAAAGGAATCGAGGGACAGGGAGGACCAGAGAACCTAGGTCGCAGATGCTAAGGTCTTGTCCAAAGATTCAGGGACAGACTTTTCATTTATTTTTAGATGAAGTAACAAGATGTGGAAACCAAAAAAAAAAAAAAGTGGCCAGTTCTCCCATACTGCACAATGGTGATGACTTATGCAAAACATCCTCTTTTCCTATTTTTAACTAGATCACAGAAGCTGCGTCAGAGGACTGGCTGCTGACTAATCCTGTTGAGACGCCTTTCTCTGAATTGCATAAATGACATCTATGCTAGAGAACATTCGAGAAGTGGGGGGGAACTGTTAAAGACTACTGCACACAGGGCATCGTTATAAATAGTCTTCTGAGTGGGATGGAAGTGTTCTGGGCCACAGCTTTCTGGGAGTTGTCTAGGATTTCATGGCTGAATGAGGCAGACATTCAAAGAGAAATCATTCATTTACTTAAGCTGAATTAATGGTCCCAGGACTTTCTCACATTCCAAAGTACAGTGACGACTGTTTTTCAGATTACCTGGAGAAGAATGCTGGTTTTTCAGAAAAACTATTACCTTGTGCTATAAATATCCCCACACCAGGAACAGATATTTTATTAGAGAAAAGCAGTCAGGAGCGAAAGCAAAGGGTTCTCAGTTCTTCATGGATGAGAACCACATCATGCCAATGGAGGCCCTTGAACATCAGCAGAGACCTGAGCCACCACGGAAGGCAGCCCCTCTCCATTGTACTGAGGGGGAGATGGCGCTGCTGGAGATGCTATGGGGACCGGGTTCCTCCTACCTCCCCGGACTCACCACTTCCTCATGATCAAGCAGATCCCCAGCGGCCAGTCTCTGCATCTCTTTGCCTGGGAGCCTTTTTCATAACTGAGGGAAGTCAGATGTGCCAGGGAATACACACCACTCAGAAGCAGCACCAGTCCACAATCAACAACTGGCAGGACTTGGTGTATAAGTACCCCAGGCCCTCACCCCTCAGTGGGATAACCCCTAGGTATGGGGGCTCCAAGCTGCTAACACAAAGAGAAACTGGGCTGCAGGCTGGGGTGGGTGGATGTCGGCTAGAAGTTAATGTAATAATGTCGGTTTGCTTTCGAAGGATGTATATGAGTCTCTGTGTATATCTGTATGGAATGTGTGTGTATATGTATATTTTTATATATACACATATATGTATATATATACTGAGTATATTAATATATATGTAAGTATATATACACACAATAAATATTATATATGACATTTATGTATGTTACCTTCTATTTTCAGAAGGTGATACTGTTTTTCTGTTTGCAATGATGTTACAAAGTTTCGCTTTAAAATAAACTTATTTAAGAAAAAATACTGGGTTGATTTAAAGCACATGTAAGTACATGATAGAACATGAATTATGCTAATATGATAAAAAACAGGGAAGGCTGTGCATGAATGACTAAAGTTAGTCTGGTGTCTCCTGCCTCAGATCCCACTGGTGCTGCAGAAATTGTGGAGAGAAAGGAAAGCTGGCTTCAGGTCACCTGCCTCAGTTTCAAGCAGGGCAACTCTGCATTTGTTGGGTTGGGAATCAGTGATTTAAAGAGTGAATTAGAAATACGAGCTACTAGATATAAAATAGATAAACAACAAGGACCTGCTATGTAGCACAGAATTATAGAATTATATGCAACATCTGAATTATATCAAACAACAGAATTATATTCAACATTCCATTATAATAACCTATAATGGAATATAATCTGAAAACAACCTGAATCATTTTGTTGTATACATGAGACTAACACAATATCATAAATCAACTATACTTCAATTTAAAAATCCAATGTTGGCATTGAATTATACATCTAAAAACTGTTAAAATGGCAAGTTTTATGTTATGTATATTTTGCCACAATACAAAATATAACTTAAAAAGAAAGAATGAATTCGAGGAAGGGAGGTTTACTGCTTAAAGGAATATTAGTTGGTACGTTTGCAAATTTCAGGAGTCCAGCGCTCAGTCGATCAAGAAATTGGAGCCCAGAGAGATTAGATGACATTTCCTAGTTTCCACACAGAAGCTGTGACAAAGGCAGGGCGGGCCGCATTCTCTTAACTCCCTCCCGTGCTCTTCCCGCTGTGCTCACTTCCTGAGGTAGTGGCACTTGAAGGATAGCAGGAAGCGAAAGAGGAGCAAGGCTGGAGAGCGCTTTACAGGTGCAGAGGTCCAAGAGCTCGAAGGTGTGAAGGCGGAATGCAGGTGACTCTTCCCACGCCAGGTGGGGAGAGTTTTTTGACTGAAGGGAGGGTTGGGGCAGAAAGGGAGTGAGGAATAAGGTGAGGAAATAGGCTAGGATCAGACTGGCGGGAGCACAAATGCCTGGAGCCAACTCTTTGAAAAAGACCCTGATGCTGGGGACTATTGAAGGCAAAGAAGAGGTCAGCAGAGGATGAGATGGTTAAATGGTATCCCTGACTCAATGGACATGAACACATTTGAGCAACACATTCTGAGAGATAGTGAAGGACAGGGGAGCCTGGCGTGTCACAGTCCATGGGGTCACAGAGAGTCGGACATGACTGAGCCAGTGAAAAACAAACAAATGCCTGGTGTGTGTAAGTTGCTTAGTTGTGTCTGACTCTTTGAGATCCTGTAGACTGTAGCCTGGCAAGCTCCTCTGTCCATGGAATTCTCCAAGCAAGAATACTGGAGTGCATAGCCGTTCCCTTCTCCTGGGGATCTTCCCAATGCTTGGTGAGGAGAATGTTAATGCCCCAGGATTTGTGATCCAAATCTCTGAGCTGAGAATTGAAAGATCAAAACCAGGCTGTAGAATGCAGCATGGTAGAAAGTAACTGTGATCAAATATTGCTTCATGAACACACAATTTCCTTAGCCTGTCTGCGCCTTAGCTTTTTCATCTATAAAACAGCAACAGCATCAGAACTTCCCTCTTGAGATTTTGGTAAGGATTAATGGAAATTATACACCCCAAACAATGTCTGGTATCTAGTGAGGGCTCAGTAAATAATAGCTACTATGATCTCTGAGGGGCTTCCCAGGTGGGCTGGTGGTAAAGAACCCGCCTGCCAATGCAGAGGACATAAGAGAAGTGGGCAATCCCTGGGTTGGGAAGATCCCTTGGAGGAGGGCATGGCAACCCACTCCAGTATTTTTGCCTGGAGAATCCCATGGACAGAGAAGCCCGGTGGGCTACAGTCCCTAGGGTCATTCAAAGTTGGACACAACTGAAGTGACGTAGCATGCACACGTGATTTCTGAGGACTGAATTGACTCTAGAGATGGAAGTGCCTTGGCTGAGCTAGCTCATAGCAGAGCCAAAATTAGAAGGCAGATCCTATAATTTCTAATTCAACATTGTATTATATTTTCAAACAGTAGATTATCTATTTTCTGATACAATTATTTATTTCTGATATGCATCATCATTTCTACTTGCAAGGCAGAGTGCTCTTATTCTTTGTGGGCAGTCACTACAAAGGTTTCCTTTTAGAAAAAGAAGTTTGATTAATTTCTTTCATTCCATAATTAATATATTATATTTAAAGCGAGAGCACTGTTTGCTTCGACAGAGCCAGACTCCATTTTCAGCCAACTGACGTTGCAGCCTTACTTTAAACCTTATGAAATCATGACATTTAGAATATAGTAGCTATTCTGATTATTTCTTTGTGTCTGTGGAGAAAACATTTATTTTGACCAAATGCTATCTTTTCCGTCTTTCATCAAATGAATCATACTTATGACCCAAGTGCATCTGCTGTTCTTTATGATTCATTGATCAACCATGAAAGAGCAGACCATGAAACTTGGATGATAGGTTATTGGTGATTCTCTCCAGGAGCCTGCAGTCTCCTAAAGAATCATAGACCTGAAGAGCTGGCTTCTCACTGAGGAACAAAAGGTTTCAGCTTCACAGTGGGAAGTCTACACTTTGAAGATCTGCATCTAAGAGATGGGCTCCCAAGACATCTAGCTTTGAAAACCAATAGGGCTCTGTCCACAAGCCCCATGAGGCTATGGGAGGGAGGTGGGCCTTAAAGGGTTCCTGTCCTGGGATGCACCAGCCTGAAAGCTCAGGGTGTAGGGCAGAGACAAGGTGCTTGGACTTTGTGAGAGAGGGGCCCATGTGCTGGTCTTGGAGTCGGCCTGGGGGCAGGCATCTGATCTGACAGGCATTTGGGGGCCTGCTGGCACTCTGAGGAGGGAAGTTAAGGGTCTGGTGGCCACTGTCTTGGCTCTCTGCCCACCACCTCTGGACCCTGGGATTCCCCCAGTGGAACTTTTATAGGCGTCTGGCTCCCAGGCTTTGCAGCTGCTGTCCAGGGGCCACTCCTTGATTGCCTGGCTCTGACAGGCAGCCAGGCTTGCATGCCTGGATCCCAGGGCAATGTGGCAGTCTGCGAGGTGGTTCCTGGCTGGCAGCCACCCGGGGCAGTGCACAGGTGGTGATCTGAGGTGTTCCCCCCAGTCCCGCATGAGGCTGTCTGTCCGGGTGGCCTCTTTGCTGGTCCTGGAGCTTTGACCGGAAGGA
Source organism: Madoqua kirkii (assembly GCA_006408675.1). NCBI lineage: Eukaryota > Metazoa > Chordata > Mammalia > Artiodactyla > Bovidae > Madoqua > Madoqua kirkii. Next base: position 2,800 of record SJYC01116881.1, on the reverse strand, counting down.
CAGGGCCACCTGTAAGGCCCTGTGGATGCAGGTGTTCTCTCGGAACAGGTAGGCTAGTGCAAAGCATCTCTGCACCCTCCCACTGCCTCACTGTAGCTTGCGGGTATCTCCCAGATGGAAGCGCATGTGCTCATCTGGAGCCCCAGTTTGGAGGGTTGCTGCCCAGGGAACACCTCAAGATGATGGCAGGGAGACATACCTTTGCAGTCCTTAGCACTGGTATAGGCTTACAGGCTTTAAAGTTGCTGCCTGACAGTCTGACTTCTTAAGTACATACCACCACATAACACGTTGTTGTTGTTCAGTCACTAAGTTGTGTCCGACTCTGTGTAACCCCATGAACTGCAGCACACCAAGCCTCCCTGTCCTTCATTATCTCCGAGTTTGCTCAAATTCATCTCCATTGAGTCAGTGATGCCATCCAGACTTCTCATTCTCTGTCACTCCTTTCTCCTCTTGCCCTCAATCTTTCCCAGCATCAGGGTCTTTTCCAATGAATTAGCTCTTTGCATCAGGTGGCCAAAGTATTGGAGCTTCAGCTTTACCATCAGTCCTTCCAATGAATATTCAAGGTTGATTTCCTTTGGGATTGACTGGTTTGATCTCCTTGCTGTGCAAGGGTCATTCAAGAGTCTTCTCCAGCATGACAGATTGAAATCATCAATTCTTCGGCCCTCAGCTTTCTTTATAGTCCAACTCTCACATCCATACATGACTACTGGAAAAATCATAGCCTTGACTATACAGACCTTTGTCAGCAAAGTGATGTCTCTGCTTTTTAATACACTGTCTATGTTTGTCATAGCTTTTCTTCCAACGGGCAGCATCTTTCAACTTTGTGGCTGCCAAAGAAAGTGAAACCTGAGACTGTTTTCACTTTTCCCCCATCTATTTGCCATGAAGTGATGAGACTGGACACCATAATCTTCATGTTTGCATGTTAAGCCAGCTTTTTCACTCTCCTCTTTCACCTTCATCAAGAGGCTCTTTAGTTCCTCTTCACTTCCTGCCATCAAAGTGACATCATCTGCATGTCTGAGGTTGTTGATATTTTTCCCAGGAATCTTGATTCCATCTTGTGAGTCATCCAGCCCAGCATTTCCCAAGAGGTACTCTGCATACTTGGAGAAGGAAATGGCAACCCACTCCAGTACTCATGCCTAGAAAATCCCATGGATGGAGGAGCCTGGTGCAGGCTACTGCCCGTGGACTCACAAAGAGTCAGACACGACTGAGCGACTGAGCGACTTCACTTTCAGTCTGCATACTAGTTAAATAAGCACGATGACAATATACAGCCTTTACACACTCCTTTCCCACTTTTGAACCAGTCCAATGTTCCATGTCCAATTCTAACTATTGCTTCTTGTTCTGCATACAGGTTTCTCAGGAGGCAGGTAAAGTAGTCTGGTATCCCAACACTAAGAAATTTCCACAGTTTTCTGTGATCCACTCAGTCAAAGGCTTTATGTTAGTCAATGAAGCAGAGTAGATGCTTTTATGGAATTCCCTTGCTCTTCCTATGATCCAGCAAATGTTGGCAATTTGATCTTCAGTTCCTCTGCCTTTTCTAAATCCAGCTTATTCATCTGGAAGTTCTTGGTTCTGCTGAAGCCTAGCTTGGAGAATTTTGAGCATAATTTTGCTAGCATGTGAAATGAGTACAATTGTATGGTAATTTGAACATTCTTTGGCATTGCCTTTCTTTGGGATTGGAGTTAAAACTGGCCTTTCCAGTCCAGTGGCCACTGCTGAGTTTTCCAAATTTGCTGGCATATTGAATGCAGCACTTTAAAAGCATCATCTTTTAGGAGTCGAAATAGCTCAGCTGGAATTCCATCACCTCCACCAGCTTCGTTTGTAGAATGCTGTCTACTGCCGACTTGACTTCATAGTCCAGGATGTCTGATTTTAGGTGAGCGAACACATCATCATGGTTATCCAGATTGCTAAGACCTTTTTAATATAGTTCTTCTGTGTACTCTTGCTACCTCTTCTTAATCTCTTCTGCTTCTGTTAGATCCTCTCTTTATTGTGCCCATCTTTGCATAAAACAAAAACTCTAAATATGAAAAATAATCTTCCACAATCTCACCAGCAATCATTGACTTTTTCATTCATGCCTCTCTCTAACCTGTCCAGTTTATTTTCAGAATCTGTAATGACTTTTGTTTTCTTATATGGTGATTTAAAAATACCATATTGTTCAGTTAAAAAAACACCTCTCTTAAAAAGTTATGCATGTGCTTACTAAACACAGCATTAGTTTCTAATGTGTATGTCAGTGATGAATTTATGAATATCCTGGATTACCCTCTTTCTTTCTTTCTTGTGCTCTCATGCAATAGCTCCTGGACTGACTTTGGTACCTGGTGCTTATCTGAATAGATATATTATATTCACCTCTTCAGTTTAAGCTTACTAAACTTCACAGATACAGTGGTTCCAAACCACGATATATATTATTAAGAACAAGCAATTAGCTTGTCATTTTATTTAAAAGTACAAAGTTCTAATTTCAAAATTTCTGCATGCATTTACCATAATTATATGAGAATCTTTTCAAAGCTGCTTTTTAATCTTTTGAGTTTCCCTGTCTAACTTTGCCAAATACACTGATATTATTAATAAATCTTTACAATAATTATTTTTAAACAAATTTGCTTAGATTTTAAGACAAGTTTAATTTTTATAAGCAAGTTTATAAATATTGAAAGATACTGGGCATTCTTGAAAGCAATGATTTAAAAAGCTGACCTAATAAATTCTCTGGTGTATGAACTTTGGTGAATTTATATAT